>QQSR01000118.1:0-59241 GCA_003664465.1 Trichophyton mentagrophytes
ATTCTTTCCCTATCCCTATACTAATAGTAATACTCCTATTAGCCCCTTTACTATAATTAATAAAACTTTAGATAGATAGATAGCCTAAATTATTAACTCCTATATCTTTAAAAACTAATTTTAATATAAGGTTTACTAGGCGATATTCTCCCTAAGATTAAAAATATAATATCTACTATCCTATATTTTTAACACTACTCTACTAATTAAATAATATTACTTACTCTACCCTAATAGATTTAGGCTAAACTTATATAATTAACTATCTAACTTACTATAATATTTCTTATAACTATATATATATTATTATTATCCCTCTTAATTCCCTTTATATTTATCTCCTTTTATATAATAGTAGGGCTCGAGGTCCTAATTATAAGAGTTCTAGTAACTAAATAGTAGAGTGATATTATAAGTCCTAATTTACTATAGTAGGGTACCGCCGAATAGGTAGGACGGATAGTAGTAGAATAAAAGGCTTAGTTAGGTAACGGGTTATATATCCTATATTTTACTACTTCTACTCCTATTACCCCTTTCCCTCCTTATACTTAGTAACGATCAGTGTAGTTACAAATATATACACGTACTTTGATCATCCTGGTCTTCAGACTGCTTCTAACAATTTCTTACTTGCGGGACGAGATTATGTAATAAACATGACTAATGTATGACTAAGATTTTGACTTCGGAGTAAATATATTCCACTTCCGGCTACCTTGGCCCGAAAAGGGAAAAAAGCGACGTCACTTGCAAGACGAAGACAAAAAAACTACATCTACAAACACGCCTAGCTGGAAGAGAGAAAAGGCCATGAAGCCGGCAGAAGATGAGAGACTTCCTGGTCGTCCGTGGGGTTGGCGAAGCGATGATGGCACAGAGTTGCAGCGGGACATCATGGGCTCCAGAAAAGGCGGTGTTTCACCGGAGTCTATTTGGCCAGGCAGGCGATCCCCGGTGACAGACGGAGGTCGCCAGCGTCACTATTGAACATTGCTCTTTTGACAGCAAGTCAAGGAAAACAGGTCAGACAACACGATGGCTCGACTGACCTGGTTCAATTGCAATGTTGATTGACGTCCAACTTGGCCGAGTAGCTGAGATTGTACATACGCTGCTGATACGAAGTATGCCAGTCGACGGAGGAGACGGGAGAGCCAACGTCATATATTACTGCGTAGTTATGCCGCTGCACTACATGGATGGATTCTTGCCATTCATAATCTCGACCAGCCCTGGAGTGACGGTCGGGGTATGAGCTATCAACACTGAAATAGCAGGTCGTTCGTACTTGGATGCCGAACCAGTCCGCTTAAACCATGTCCAGGGAATCAACCAGACATCGCCTAGCTGTCGAGTATCGATACTAAATACTTCGATTGCCTCGACTTTGTCAAAGAAACTGCAAATAAATAGACATTTACGGTGCTTGGAAGGGGCTCTACATCTAGGGTCTCAACCTGATTTCCTGCAGAAGCCGCTGCTCCTATAGGCCCCCTGCTAATATGTGACGCCCTTTTTGCATTGTCAAGGCGACCAGGCCTTCCACTGGCTTCGAATTCAGTCGTGCAATTGCACTAATGCATACACGAATAGCAACTCGAGATAACTTACTCTGCATAGCGTAAAAGCTGGCGGTGATGGTGAGTTGCTTTCGCTCACATAGACACCTCACAAACCAAGCCAGACGGGTAGTTAATATGCAGCAGGGCCGTTAAGAATCATGGTTCGCTCTGCTAAATGCATGCATTGCGCTGATTAAATTGGGTGACTTCTCAAGGCCAGCCGCTGGACGGCATGGCTTATCAACTGGCCCAGAGAAAACATCTCATCCACGTCGAGACAAGGCACCCATCCATATATATATATATATACATACGTACCATACATTTCGTATCAGAATGATGCGATGTTGATGTGGCCTGGAAAGCCGATTCCGCGGCATATTTCCTCGTTTTATGCCGTCGAAGGAGGGAAGGAGGGGGAAGCTGAATGAAGGAGATGATGGACATTGCATGCAAAGTCAAGCAAAGCGATGAGAGTGCCTCTTGCGCCCCTCCTACCGCCAACCAACCCCTCGTCAAGCCTCGTCGTACAAGGGTGTGATCTTTGACATGGAAAAAAGGGCGGAACATCATCGGCTAGTTATATGCACGCTGGTAGTACGGAGTATACACCACCCAGAGACTGACGTTTAAACAGGCCGATCGTCGAAGCAGAACCAGAGACCGTGCCGCAGCCTGGTTCTTTAGCCTGCCCAAGCTCAAAATATATCACACCATCAATTGGCTTGTATCATAATTCCCCGCAGTTCGTTAGGGAGGCCCTCGCATCGCGACCTTGAGATAGGCCAAGGAGGGCCCCCCCGTCACCCGCTGGCGGAGTATTTCGGGAGAAGCGGGATGTCGCTGCATGATGGGAAGAGCAGAGCAGAGAGGTGGGAACAAGAGGGAAAAAAAAAATAAAAAAACTGGATCCCCCAAGATTGTGCTAAAAAAGGAGTTTTGTGCTCCGATGTTAGATCTCGATTCCAACATCCGAACCCAAGACCAAGACCAACAACCCTGGAAGACGGAGGAAGAGGTCCATGCCACGCCATCGGTTAACAGGAGGCCATCGAAGACAAAAAGAGAGAGAATAGAGTCTGGCTTTCAGACTTCCCGTGTGTCTCGTCTGCTTGATCTTGACCTTGTTATTTGCTGGTCTTGTTATTGTTCTTCTGGCACCAAGGTGTCTGTCTATCCATACAGGTACCGTCGAACAAGAAGGTGATGCAGTGTACACTGCTTGCGCAGCCGATAACAGTCGCACCACCACACTGGGAGGGAAAAGCAAATACGGGCGCTTCCAACTTCGCTCGAAGCTTGATGTACTTACCATAGTTACGTCCTGGTGAGAATGTACAGTACCGTACCCTACCATGGTCGAGATAGGAGCGTCTGCCTTCCCAACCATGGACAGCACACGGGATTAAGGCCTCTGGTCGTCGATATGCAGCCAGCATCATCATATCACTCCCCCATTTGCCTTCGTCCCGAGGTCACGGCAGAGATGGGCTGCGCAGAGAAGAAGTAGAGACTGCCTATCTCTATGGCTGTCCTGTGCATGCACGGGCTGGTCATTCTCCCTTAGTCTGGCTTCCTCCCGTGGCGACAACCGGCTATTTCTCTCTGGGCTTCTTCTTTTGTAAGGCTTTTCCCAGGCTTGTCGACTCTTTTTTTTTTGCCATTATTTGCTAGTGGTGGATCATGGACGACCGTCCTGTGCTATTTTGCTATCCTGCTCTCGAGGGGATAACATAGCTGTATGTAGTCAACTGTCACAGTCAAGGCACCCCCCGGTCAGCTTCCTTGCTCCTCCTGATAAGTTTGTACTTGCAAGACTCTGCGATAAGCGGCAGCGAAGGTTTCGAGTTTGGTATCTAGACGGCCATCAGTGAAAGCAACTAACTAGTCACTACTATCGATGTGAAAAAAGGGCCCCAGATAAGGTACGGAATACGGAGAGCAGTGGAACCCAGGAAGATTCTGATGCGGTTTTCGCCTCCTTGACAGCCTCTGACTGTCCTCCTTGTCTGATATCTCCCCGCCGCCGTCCGAGTCTTCCAACTCTGATAGAAACTGATTCAGGACGGTTCGACCTGCAGAGACGACGAGTCAGCCAGCCAGCCAGCGGAGAGAGAGAGAGATAGAGAGACGATACTAAGACAACTACGCAGCAAGGGAGCAGCCTCATCCATGTAACCGACAGCGAGCCCAAGGTTGTTCTAGACTGACCTTTTTTTCGTACCTTTTGTCTGCCCCTTCAGAGTCTTTCTTGTCTCGTCGTTTCTTCTTCCTCTCTGCCTTCTGGCTTTCTTTTTTGCAAAAAAAAAAAAAAAAAAAGAAGAAGAAGAAGAAGAAGAAGCTGCATGTTTGCTTTTTGCCTCCTTTTTGCATGGATGCGAAAGGTTGTTGTTGTTGTGTGTGTGTGTGTGTTGCGATTAATTACTAGCAGAGACTGGCTGGTCTAAGAAATAATAATATATCAACGACGCCGCCTCCGCTCAGCCAGAAGACGCAGCAACCGAGCCATATCATGAACTGCGACGGCGCCGAGAGCTCTAGACGGTGTCTGTGACGGTCGTCAATTGGGAGTGCGAGTCGATAGCTGCTCTGTCTCTTCCGGCTTTCCAGTCCAGCGCATATAAACCGGCCTGTCTCTAGCTACTACTTCCTGCCGGCCTACCAGGACTACACCGACTTCTACACCTCCCAGTGATGCCAGTGACAGGCTAGTACTATCGACTCTTACGCTGCTTTATTTCTTTATTAGGTATACAGTCGGGACACTACAGGCGGCGGACATGGCGTGCAGGGCGGCGGACGACTGCTTCGTGGAGCGAGAACCGTCAAGACATGTTGACTATCTGTCGCATTCCTGGCGCGAGGAGGACATCTGGAGCTCGTGGAGATACATCGCAGCCAGGAAGGACGAGTACGAGAGTGGGCACAGGCTGGAAAACGCTGCATGGCGTTCCTGGGCAAGGATACGGTTCGGTCTTGGATGTTTCCCTGCGGAGGCTCTGAACTGGTCAGTCAAGCAGTTGTTGATGATTGATATACGGAATATAACGACGGACTAACTGTTTGACAGGCAAAAGGACATCGACGTCACTTGGCTGTACGGCCCGCTGCAGGTGCCCGGAGACGAGACGGACGACCGGTCGAGCGCTGCGTCGCCCACTCCCTCTTCCCCGGGGACGTCAAGCTCGTCACTTATCGATAAAAAGCCGATCCTCAAGAAGCGGACCATTTCGCAATCAATACTGCAGCGGCCTCACTCCACCCACACGTTTTTGCGTCTGGCCAACGCTCTGATCAAGGCCCAGGACGGTGCAGATGGCCGGTACATCGCAGACTACCCCGTCTCCCGCCAGGAGGTCGAGAAGTCCCTTGGCCTACCCTCAGAGAGCTCCGTGTCCAACTTCTTCTTCCAGGACAACCGGGGGGAGATGCCGGACAAACGGCATATCAGCTTCAGCAACGAGGTTGCACAGTGCGTTGCCGTCGAGGACGACGACGAGCCGTTCGACGGAGAGTACTACGGATACTACAGCCATGCCACGGACGGGTCTGTGGTGGAAGAAGACGAAGCCTCCGATGACGGCGTCGTGATGGCAAGATACTACCCGGAAAGACCTCCTCTCAGCTCCCAGAGCACTCCACGAAGCAGCTTCAGCAGCGATAGCAGGATTATCGCTCACCTGCCTTCCACCACCCTCAAGTACCGACCCGATACCCCAGAGCCCAAACAAGAGACCCCGCGGCCCGTACGACCTACCTTGTCTCGCTCGTCTTCAGCTGAAACCCTCCGTCCGTCAAACTACCATGCTGCCGCTGCCAGAGCATCCTCTCACGGAGACTTCTTTCTGGACGAAGAGTACGGAGCGGACGAGGACTGGAATACCGGCTGGGACACCAATTGGAACGTCCAGCAGTCGTCATCGTCTATGAACCAGACATCTTCTCAACCTTCATCTTCTTCTATTACCACTTCCGCATCTCTCCCATCCCTGGCAAGTCAATGGTTCAGTAACTCAAAGGCCAAGGCTACTATAAGCGAGGAAGGGAAGTATTACTCTTCCTCCGGCGTCTTCATGCCATTTGGCTATGGCGACAACAGCCCCGACGGAGACTACGAATGGCCCGAGGAGACTGAAGACACAAACTCCAGCCGAGGCGTGATCGATCGGGTAATCGACACTGTCAACACGGCTAGAGATATCGCACATGTCATATGGAACGTCGGCTGGCGCGGCTGACTCACCGACCTATATGCCCGGGCATGCATCCGGCCCATTTCCATGGATCCATACGGCTCCAAAAGGGATCAGGTTACCGCCCAGCTACGACATCTACTCCACCGAGCTGGCTGATCACGACATCCCACACCTGCCTTTAGCCAAGGCATCAACTCCCGCCGACATCTACAGCCTGTCTATTGATATACTCTAACGTCTACACGTTTACACTATCATTATCCACGGAGGCCGGGCTACTTGGCTACCTTCAAGTAGCACTCATCCCGCCAATCCACGAGACAGACGGCTGCTCCCTGTTCAGCATTAGCCTAACATCACACCCATGCTTGCACTTGATGGCGACGAACACCCAATTCAGCCACCTACTTTAATGACTCCGAATCAAAGTCAACCGTCTCTCTCGACATACAGAGACAACTAGTCCGTTTCTTACCATAAATTCCGTTATTATCGTCGTATCGGAGGAAGAGGAAACAGATACAAATAAAAAAAAGTGTTTGGAAATAGATCTATGAAGTTACGAATGACGCATGACCGCAGACCCTGCTTAATTACCTGTCTGTCTTTTTTTCATGGAACTTGAATACTACTAATTACTCTGTCTATTTCTTCTTATATCTTTTTATATCTTTTTATGTCTTTTTATGTCTTCTCGTAGCTGTGTGGCGTAGATTTGGTAGACGCCCTATTCTCCTTCTGTCCACCAACACCCCCAAACACACAAATTACAACTACCCAGACATCCCCCATGTCTATCATCCTCTGTAACCCCTGAATAAACATATCATCGCCTCTAAACTGGCCTTCTACCTCGCCGTCTCCTCGACCAACTTCCCCGGCCGGCATCATGTGACTATCCAGGGGGCCAAAAAAGCGCAAAAGAAAAGAAAAAAACACTCGATTTCGGCGCAGAAAAAAAAAGGCCAGCAGCGACAGCTGAGAGATTCAGTCTTGTTTACCCCCAATATCACCAGTATTAATGCCCTGGACACAGCCATTGGGACCCCACAGCAGCGCCAGCGACCTCGAGGATCCTGCTGTGCGCCCTACAGGAGGCCCCCTCGACGCTGTGGCTGTTGATTCCAGCTCTTAGCTAACGTTAACTATATCCAGCACGCACCCCCTTCGGTCCATATTAGTTATCTCCCTCGCCCCAGAGCCTGCAGACAAGCCCCCCCTTGCAGCAGCGCGATCGATCTCGTCTTCGTCTTGCGACTATAGCCGCCGTGGGGACAGCTGGGGGCGAACAAAGTGTCGAGATTCCGGTTCCTGGGCGCTTCGAGGGTCGGGGTGGCCGTCTCCTGACTGACAACGATATAACTAAGGGGTGACAGAACAAACCACGCATTAACTATACATTGTTACCTCCTGGAGAGGTACGCTGGACGGTCGTTGGATAAAGACGTGAACAAGATGGAGAGCGTGAATATATCGGAACTTGTCGAGCGGCTGGGGAGCGACGAAGATGCGGTGCGCAAGATGGCTGTGTTCAAGCTGCAGTCCAACATAGGGGACCCGTCGTTCGCGGACATCTTCATCGCAGAGGGAGGACTGACCAAGCTGAAGTATCTCTCGCTGACGGCCTCGGGGAACACGCTCGCATACAGTCTGACCTCGTTTGCGAGGCTGCTGGAAGTGGATAAGGGGTGGGAGTTTGTACAGACCGATCTAATCGAGAGAGTACGTTTGTTTATTATGAGTTACCCCTTTGATATATGATGTATATGGATAAGGGGATGGACAACGAGTTACTGACCAGCTTGATGTAGATTGTCCAGCTTATCGTCACTCACCCGCTTGTGAACATCCTTCGAGGCGCAATGTCTATACTCGTTTCCATCGTGTCGCACCCTCATACCTCTGGCCGCGCCTCGGTGCCAGGCATGTTTGGCTTCCAGGCCCTCAAACCGGCCATCGCCATCCACCCACAGTTCCTCGAGATGCTAGTCAGGAGGTTGTCGTCTGCAGACCACGCCCTCTGCGCCAATGCGCTGCAACTGATCAATTCGCTGATGAGAGACTCGATATCAAACCAAGGCGAGAACGAATGGCCCAAGTTTATCAAGCGGCTACAGGATCTAGGTGTCATTCGCGCTGTGTACGTGCTTATGCAGGGGAGCGCGCTGCAGGATCTAGCCCACCCGCTCATCGAGTTTCAGTCCCTTACAAAACTCCTACTACGGAAATGGAGAGAGGTCCCCGTTGAACTGGAGAGATCAGAGCATCGTAGGGCGCTAAAGGGGATCCACCTGGCTAGCAACCCGGAGCGGTCAGAGAAGGATTCCGCTGGTGCGAAGGAAAAGGATGCTGCTGCTGCTGCTGCTGCTGCTGCTGATCACAAAGCTGGGGATGGTGCTACTCTGCCTCACAAGTCGTCTAAACGGCATCATCCTCACAAATGGCGCCGGCTTGGATTCGAATCCGAAAGCCCCCAGTGGGAGTTCCAGGAAATGGGATTCCTGGGCATGATGGATTTGACTGATTATGTCCGGAGATACCAAGATGAATTCCAGAAGATGCTACTCGAGCAGTCTACTCGACCTGCCGAGCAAAGGTGTCCCATTGCTCGGGCTTCTCTGGCCGTGACCTCCGTTTTGTACGAGCATTTCGAAGTCGACAAGGCCGAGATAGATGATCCAAAGAGCTACCTTGCTCTCGAAGCCAAGACGAACTTCGATAAGATGTTCAAACCTATTCTTCTTCACTGGCCTAGACTGCATGTTGCTGGTTTGCACGCATTCTTCCGACTCTGGAAATCCACCGCCGCTGAAGTAGAAGATTTCACAAAGATAGTCGAGTTGGTTCGGATACTGGTTGAGAGTGTCATTGGCGGAGCTTCGCGCACTAAAGATGTGCTGGAGGTTGAAGAGGAGATGGCCGATTTTGAGTATCAGCGCCTCAGGGAGCTTCAGATGGAGCTGCTAGAGCTTACGTATGAAGACGTATGGGGCCAGCATCTGCACCAGGTCAGAGAGGAGCTGCATCATGAAGCACTGCAGTTCGTCAAGGAGCAGCGTGTTCGGTGTTTGCTGCAAGGTGCTTGGTTCCCAAATGCAGAATCCAGCTCGAAGGCTACGGCTGATACCAATGGAGCAACGGACAAGCGAACGGCATCAACCTATCATAGATACATCCAGCTCTCCCATAACAGACGGTTCTTGCATTATGGAGACTTTGAATCTACGGGTGACGACTTCAAGCCTGAGCTGGAGTCTCTAACTAATAAGAGTACGTCCCTATCCCCATTTTTTCACCAACTACTGGACACTGTTGACATATCTTCAATCAAAAGTCGATCTGAACATCGTATCTTCCGTGGTCTCCAATGTGTCAGCTTCCCCGGATGATTCCTCTGGTTCGACTATCAAAACGCTCTCCCATACGGCCAGCGGATCAACCAAAATCACCATTCACGGTCTGGCCAAATCCACTCCTCCACCACAGCCCTATGAATCACCGATTATCAGAACAGAGACCAGGGATACTGAATATGCCGACGAAGACAAACCAGCACAGAATGAAGTCGTGCTGCTCACTCTTTACCCTCAGTCACACAGCATAGCATCCGAATGGCTAGACGGCCTACTCATGATCCTCAACCAGCAACCCATAACGGCAGAAACGAACAAGCTAATCAACCTGATCAGCAACTATGGACTGAAAATCAGACTGCTGAATGTCCGTTTTGACGACGCTGCTTTTACCGGAGACTGCCCTGAAGTCCCTAGCAGGGAGGGACTGGACGAAGACTACTATTATGATATATTTGGAGGAAACTGACCTGCTGCCTAGACGATAAAAATCTATATACCCTTTGTTTTCCATACTGTACCCTTATGCTAATGCTTGTATTTAATTTCTTTCCCTTTCTCTTGGTGTATTAGATATTGTACCTTGACCCCCTATTTTTACTTTAATTCTTGATCTATACAAAGCTTTGAGATAATAAGAGCAAACAGTGCAAACATCGACCTCCCCATGTCAAACGCTCGAAAAAAGGAACATCGCGATCTATCTATCAAACATCTACAAGACACAAACAACTTCAACCACTCTCTCAAAAAGCAGTGTTCCAAGGGAGATAGCCAGGTTTCATCACTCGTTTTGAGGCATTGAGTCGTCCACCAAAGGATGTAGCGACCGGTTCTTGGTGCTTTTTGTCCAGCGCATCTCGCCATGGTCTCTTCCCCCCCGCGAAAGCGACTGCGGAAACACATAGTTCTCTCCTCAGACGACGAGCTCGAAAGCCCAGTTCCAGCCAAGGGGAAACAGAAACCTCAAGTCCAGAGGACGTATAAGGGGGAACGATCTCTAACAACCTCAAGGGCGGCGTCAACCGCGACCGCAGGCAGCAACAATCGCAATGGGACTCTACAGCTCCCACTCTCAACTCTACCGACACGACCATCCTCGCAGAATCTGCCTCCTCCTCCTCCTCCTGAACGATCCTTAAATGATGTACTCAAATCACCGAGTAAAGCCTCCTCGGTCCATTCAACACGTACGACTCCTACATCTTCTCCAGAGAAGAAACGCAAGAGCACCGCAAAACCCAAGAAGAATACTGGTGATGAAAATATTGGACAGGCTGGTAAATCGCTACGAAGCTTCTTCCAACCAGCTACCGAGGAGGAAAGATGGAGCAGATTACAGCGGGAAAGGGAACGGGAGAAGGAAAAAGAGAAAGAAAGGCAGATGTTTCTGGAACTTGAAAATGACTTATTGGAGGATATGATTGAAGACGATGACTCTCTGGATGAAATTCTATCACAACCGCGACAAAAGTTCAGTCAAGGTGGAATATCAAGTTTTCACGGTCACCCTGTGCTAGATCGGCGGAAAAGCAGTCCTCCAAGCCAAAATGGAATATCAACTATTAAACCGGAAAAGAAGCCAAGATCAGGGAAAAGATTCATACTTCACACGGATAACAATGACTCTGGAGGATCCTCACAGTCGACTTTTACGTCGTTCGGACCGTCTTCAGCTCCAGCACAGACAACTGGGAAGCCGTGGGCAGAGCAATTTGCTCCCGTCAATTTGGATGAACTTGCTGTGCATAAGAGGAAAGTTGCAGATGTGCAAAATTGGCTGAACGAGGTTTTCTTAGGTCGAAGTCGACGCGTAGGTAGACACCCTCTTACTTGCTGCTTCAACCTGTGTTATGACTGTACTAATTTAGATATAGAGTATACTTGTGCTAAAGGGGCCCGCGGGCAGCGGCAAAACCACAACCATTTCGTTGTTATCAAAGGCTCTCGGGTATGATATCGTTGAGTGGAGGAATTCTGCTGGAACAGAATATTCCGCTCAAGGATATGCCTCTGCCGGGACGCAGTTCGATGACTTCCTTGGCCGAGGTGAGAAATACAACTGTCTGGAGTTGGATGGTGAAGCTTCGTCGACTTCTAGTAGCAGTGTCGCGTTGCAATCTTCTAGACGGCGCATAATGCTAGTGGAAGAGTTTCCATCATCACTTACCCCTGGTTCACCTGGGTTAACAGCATTCCGGTCTGCACTTTTGCGCCATGCTGCTTCCTCATTCCCCTCAATTGCCGCTAGGATAGCAGCTCGTCCAATGGAGACCCCAAATACCCCAGTTGTCATCATTGTTTCTGAGACATTATTAGGAGACGGTACTTCCTTTTCTGATAGTTTTACCGTCCATCGTCTTCTAGGGCCAGAGCTATCCAATCACCCGGGAGTCAGCATTATTGAATTTAACCCTATTGCACCTACATTTCTTACCAAAGCTTTGGACCTTGTGCTAAAGAAAGAAGCACGCTTATCTCACCGAAAGCGTATCCCGGGACCTGCAGTCCTCAAGCGGTTCGCAGAAATGGGAGATGTCCGCAGTGCTATTTCCTCACTGGAGTTTATCTGTCTTCAGGGCGGTGACTATGAAGGATATAGTGGAACGCTAAACAGTCGCCCGAAACGCTCAAGTAAAACAATCGTTCCGCCTACAGCGATGGAATTGGAAACTCTTCAAATGGTTACTCAGAGGGAGGCTAGTTTGGGGATTTTCCACGCTGTTGGTAAAATAATGTACAATAAAAGGGAGGAACCGAACCCTGCGCCTTCAACGCGCACGGGTTCACGGGCTAAGAAACCTGCTTCTCAACTTGGAGATCACCATGACCTAGTGTCTCAAGTTTCTGTTGAGGACCTAATCAACGAAACCGGAACAGATATCCAGACTTTTCTGTCTGCGTTGCATGAAAATTATCCCCCATCTTGTCATGGCGATTTATTCACTGAATGCTTGGATGACTGCTCAGAACAACTTTCTGCCGCAGATATCCTGGGAATTGGAAATCGTCGAAATGCCCAATCAACTCGAGGAATCGAGTCTGGACGTGTTGCATTCCAGGGAGCTGGAACCGGAATCGACATCCTACGTCAGGATGAAATTAGTTTCCAGGTTGCGTCTCGAGGGCTTTTATATCATCTTCCTTATCCAGTCAACAGACGCGGACCAGATGCGCACAAAATGTTCTACCCTTCCTCAATCAAGCTTTGGAGACAAGCCGAAGAAGTGGATGGACTAATTGCCCTTTGGACGCAACGTATAACCACAGGCTCTACAGATGTAAGCACTGCTGATATAGTGCCTCGACGAATCGAAGGGGTCGAATCCTGGGGAGCCCGTGCTCGTGCTCGGCAGCCACACACTCAGAAAGAAAGTGGACCTGGCAGCCAGGGCCTGACAAGGTGCATGATATCCCGCGATGAAGTTATATTGGAGAGGCTTCCTTATATGAGACTTATATCCAAAGACATGATTGAACGAAAGGAAATAGAAAAAGTAACACAGCCCAAGGGCATGATAAGGCGGAGCCAAGAAGTTGAAGAGGATAATTTCCAACCTGGCCATCATACCTCTTCTATTCCAACTATGGGTGCTTCGAACAGAAATCGGGTGTGGCAACCAACTCTAGCAACATCCAGAATTACGGGCCTATCTAATGTTGAACAAGGGGTGGATAAACTCATTCTTAGCGATGATGATATTGAGGATGACTAAGTCCTTTTTCCTTTTTGTTTCTGTGCATCCCACCAAGGACATGATATATAAGCTTTTAATAGAACTTTTGGATGCATTATGCCCTGCTGGCAGTTCTCACTTCATCTCGATTACACGATCAATTCTTATTCTGGCTTTCTATGTAAGTAGGTGAGGCTCAGGAACCTCGGAGATAAGATCAAGATCTGAAGATAAGATAAGATTGAAAGTTTTTCCGTTCCTGCCCTTATCTTAAAATGCCTGGACGACATCGAAACCTCGAAGCGATAACCACGCTGGTGCAGTTAACCTCGAATGTGACACATTCTTGGTTCAAATAGTCGTTGTATATGGGCAGAATTATTCTTACAGGTATGAAGGGTGTCAAGCCATTAAAATCCCCTTTTATGCCGTTTATTTTCTTATCCTCAGCCAATTATCCAGGTTGATTGCTTCACCGTAGGCAGCCCATGACTGGAAGGCGAGAAGAACCGCAAGGTTCCCAAATCAATCGCCGATCCAATGCCGTACAGGGTTCTATGACGCTCGAAGAATCTACCGAACGAAATGATGTAGCAAAATCACAATCATTGGGTATGAAAGGCCCTAAGCCGGCTGCTGTGGCATCTGCGATCGTGCAATCAACAGTGCCTGCCTGGCTGAATATTGTGATTATCACGGCATTTATATTTGGAGGATGTTGTTCAAATGTATGTCAAATTAGCTGCTTGTGTATTCAATGTCAGGGGCTAACAGAAAGTTAGGTGTTTGCCCTTGAGGCTCTGATACAGTGAGTTGCCTTGGAGATGAGCCAAGTCAATATAGATTTCAAATGCTGATCTTTGGGTTATCATTTGTAGAGATGATCCCAACCATGGTATGCAGGGCCCCTCTCCGTCCTAGTCAATACGTGCAGGTACTAATAATATGAAATAGGAACTCTTATTACCTTCGCACAATTTGTGATCATCGCACTCCTTACTCTTCCGACCATCCTCTCCTCCGCCGCTGGACTCAAATCTCTCTTCATTTCGAAACCAGCCATCCCTTTGAAGTCATGGGCCATATATACTGCATTTTTTATGTCAGTGAACTTACTCAATAATGCCGCATTTATCTTCAAGATTTCAGTGCCTCTTCACATCATTGTTAGAAGCGGTGGTCCGGTTGCTTCAATGGTTGTTGGATATCTATACAACTCAAGGAGATACACACCCATGCAAGTTATCTCGGTTACAATTCTGTCTGCAGGTGTTGTAGCCGCAGCCATTGCAGATGCAAGCGCAAAAGGTAAATCCTTGGATCTTGGGCTAGCAGCTAGCGAAGGATCTTCCCTGTTTATGACCTTAGCAGGGTTTATGATTCTCGGACTGGCAATGGTATTAGCTGCCTTCCAGGGTGTATATGCGGATTGGTTATACCAGAAATATGGCCGCGACAACTGGCGAGAGGGCTTGTTCTATTCACATGCCTTATCCATACCCTTTCTACTTCCCTCATATCCTCAGCTATACCCCCAGTTGAAATCTCTACTGGCGTCCCCATCTGTCAGCAGTGTCATCAAAGCTAGCCCCGTTACTGCGGCCACTTCTGAAAGCCCATCTCAACAATTCCTTGCACCAGTGATGCCGCTCTTACATCTTCTTGCCAGCCACCCATCGACACAGCCCATACTTTCCCTGGTCCCGATCAAAATATCCTATCTTCTTCTTAACGGATTGACGCAATACCTTTGCATACGCGGCGTTTATCTTCTATCGGCAAAGACATCCTCTCTAACTGTGGTTATTGTGCTGAACATCCGCAAGCTCGTGTCATTGATTCTCTCTGTATATCTTTTTGGCAATGTCCTTACTTTTGGGGTACTTGCTGGTGCCACATTGGTGTTTCTAGGTGGAGGAATATACGCCTATGAAGGAGCCAGATTGAGAAGACAGCAGTCCAAAGATAAGAACGCATAGACATATAGATTTTGGCTGCCATATAAATATAAAGGCTCCGCAAATAATTCCTTGCTTCGCTTCTTCGAACGTCTTGTTTTTTGTCACTGTACTCATCGCTATCATTATCAAATATAAGCTATGTCTCTCCATCAGCTTATATAGATCGAGGAACCTTGGAAGTTAACCAGTCACGTGTCACTTCTTTGCTGTCCGCAACCTTCGGAGCCAAAAACTCCCAGGCGTCAACAAGAAGACATCAAACTTGATGATTTCTTATATACCCTTCAGCAAAGGCTATCAGATTTATACTAATATTTAGACAAGATACCCGTTACTGTGTTGATGGCCTTCTTGTGAACACATCATATTGGCCAAATATCATCAGGCAGACGGTCGAGGCGAGGATGTGTATCATGGATATATATACTGGCACTCTAGTCACCCTAACACTAGCCAATGTCGCCCTCGCATCCTTTCGTCTCAACGATAATGAGGGAAGAGCAAACCTGCGGGAATTGACTAGCAGCGTGTCTGGGTTATTCAGGGATCAAGCTCATGATCAGCAGCGGAATGACAAAGGACTTGCCCTGATTTTCCTTCCTGTTTATGTGCTTGCAATGGCTTCAGACTGGATGCAGGTTGGATACCGTTTCTCATTTAACTCTCCTGGCATAAGCCCAATAAGGCTGCCTTGCGTTTGGATATACACTCTGACCAAGGGCCATACTCATACAGGGCCCTTATTTCTTCCCGTTATACAAAGAAACTCTTCAGCTGCATGATCATGTCATTGCAACTCTCTTTGCAACAGGGTTCATATCTGGAGCATTCAGTGCCTCATTCGTTGGCAAGCTAGCTGATACTTTTGGGCGTCGAAAAGCCTGCCTCGCATTCTGTGTGATCTATAGCCTATCCTGCATCATAACAGTTTCATCCTCGAATGTCCTTGTTCTATTTCTTGGGCGAGTTCTTGGTGGTATAGGGACGACTCTCCTCTTCACTGTGTTTGAGGCGTGGCTTGTTGCTGAATTTCATCACAAAAAAGCAGCGAGCGATTCAACAGAGCTAAACCAGCTATTAGGAACGATGACTGTTCTGAGTGGAATGGTTGCAGTGTTATCTGGGCTTCTGAGCAATTATCTAGTATCGATCACGGGCTCAAGAAAAGCCCCGTTTCTTGCAAGTCCTGTCTGTCTCTTACTGGCCTCCTTGCTGATTTTAGGGACATGGGTACGTATTGACACCTTATCGTAATAGTAGAATAAAAACTTATACTGGGCATTTTTTAGAATGAAAATTATCTCGGTAATTGTGATAACTCCGGGTCGGAGGCTACCGAAGAGCAACGTACTCAGCTATCGACGATAATCAAAGGCAAGTTTTTGATGCCTACCATACAGCCTATAAATAACTAACTCGGGCTAAAGATACCCGCATCATGGTACTAGGATTCATCACAATGATATCTGAGGGTTCCATGTATCTCTTCGTCGTTTTTTGGTCATCCGCGATTATTTCGGCTAGCAAAAATGATGATATCCCTGGTAGCCCGCCATTTGGGGTTATCTTTGCTAGCTTCATGACTGCCATGATGCTAGGTTCTCAAATATCATCTCAGCTCATGGTCTCACCTCCTTCACGGGGGGGTTCATCGCCAACTCCTTCGTTGTCGTCGTCATCATTTACAGAGCCACACAATCCTTCTTCTTACGATTTTAATCGCATCAGTGTGTCCAGATCCTCTGGTTTGCTTACTGTTCTTTTATTTCTAGGAAGCATGAGCTTGACATGTGCCGTTGTATTCCCAACCACGCTGCTCACACTCTGGGCATTCTGCGTCTATGAGTTCAGCATAGGGCTGTACTATCCAAATATGGGTGTACTGAAAAGCGTTTTAATCCATGATATGGACCGAGCCGGGGTATATGCTTTATTTCGATTGCCGCTGAACTGCTTTGTTGTTGCCGGCCTGGCCTTCACCACAGAAGGTGAGACATGCGTTCCACGCTGATCATTCAGTCAACATGTCCATACACGTTTCAAGCTATAGTTGCTAACAAAATAATACCGATAAAGGCGGAGGATACCGAAACAAGGTCTTCATGACTTGCAGTATTTTGCTGCTAGTTGCAATGGTGTTCTCTCATTTACTGCTTCGAAGACCTTGATATCTTTAGCCAGGCAATGATTCATGTCTGCTCCACTTTGAGGTCTCAACAGCAGTTTAGATGCAAATGAGACACGCATACCAGGGGGGATCGTAGTATGCACAGCTGTATCTCCTATTCTGGGACCGGGCTATTTTTAGCGGTGATGCTGGCTATCCGGAGGTTCTGGATACATGTCTGATAATATGAGCTGCAATATGCGCTGGAAATGCCCATCATTTCTTCTCAGCTCCAGTCAAACCCAGTGAGTCGTGATAGTTTTCAATGGTTTGAAACCGCGGCAAGCCCATAAACAAAACTGACAGATTCTTCCCGTTTCATCGGGTGTTTGAAGCACAGCCAGCCTGTATTATTTATGGAAAAGCTGCGGGAGGAGCAGCATGTAACCCTGCAGCCGCGATTCCAGCAGCTCTTCCAATCGAATCAGGTTGGAAGCTGTCTGCACATCTCGGGCCGACCAATGCCCTCTGCCCTCTGCCACCTTTGTTTGGGCTGCATTGCCGATCTGCAAGCCAACCCACGTCATTGGCGACCGATATCCCCAGCACAGCTGCTCCAAGCCTCGCCAGATTTGAATGAGGGGTGCAATTCGATTCGGAGGTTCTATTGCTAAGCGCCCTTGGAGGATGGATGGAGGTTGTAGAACGGACTGTCTCGGAGAGCTCTGAGACACGACTGCAGATTCGAGGCAGGCAACCGTCCAGCCTTCGCTGCTTCACCCTCGATTGACTGCAGTGCTTGCTTTTTCTCTCTGTGAAACCTCGGGGCGTTGATACTCGCCCAACAGATGACCGGCGGCTCGACGGGCGTATGAGCAGAATCAGCACCGGTACTTTGGCAGGCAGTGCTTGTCCGTCAAGGTATAAATAGAAGACGACTTCCTGCTCTTCTCTGCTCTGATCAGATACAACAACCAAAATCCCAAACAACAAAGACTATCTTCTCCCTACTCAACACAAACGAACATTACTCAAGCAAACCAGCCTCCTTCAGAGCAATAATGCAGTTCTCCAAGATTGTGGCTTTGGCCCTTGCCATTATCCCCGCCTCTTTTGCAGCTCCAGTTGATAAACAGCCATTGGTATGAACACAGCTTATATTCAACACTTTCTATCGAAATATCTTCTGACTTGAATTGTATAGGCAACAATTTACAAACTAGCCAATTTTGAGGGATATATGCAGGCCGTCGTTAGCCCGGGGGGCTGCTCTTACATGATCCCAGATCAGTATGTTCAATTTCCCTCCTATCGCTTATATATCATCCACCAAGGCTTACATATTATAGCAACAACCCTATCGGATCCTTGAAAGTTGCTGCGGGGACCACTTGTCAGTTCTATAGGTAAGTCCTGTCTTCCTGGGATATATATATTTATATATAAACAGCCCCAGTATCCTAACACATATCTTAGAAGCCGCGCCTGCGGTGGAGACCCAATAAGTGAAGCCACTTCTGACCGAGAAGACCTTGTAAAGGAGGGAATTACGGCCTATGCTGTTATTTGCTCTTAACTGCAATTAAATTTCAGCCGCATTATCAAGCGATCTAGATTTGTGCATGCTATTGTTTTCATTCTGCTTTTGTGTATCCTCAAGGACTTAATATTAATGCATCAATGAACACTTTCCGCTTTGCGACAAGCCATCTTACCCCTTTTTCGTAGACATTTTACGGTACGTCTCGCGTGCTGCCTCCATACATATTAACCCAGGGTATATGTGGTGATATTTACCTATACAACACAAAGCATACTGATAGCTTCTTTGCCCTAGGCGGGAGTGCAGGGATTCTTAGCCGGCCTTGATCCTAAGTTCAAGACCATTCACATCATTTCCCATCTGGATTAAATTAGAGAGCCGTGTCCATGCTACTCTAATCAGAGACAGACACACTTTTAGTTAAACAGTTGAGTACGGAGTAGTTATCAACCCGTTAGGGACTTTGATACTTGGGGCGTTCTAAAATACCTAGGTATCAAAGTTTTTCTATAGAAAACGTTCTCAGCAAAGGAACTTTGATATACCATCAACCGTTTTGAAGTACGGAATTCACAGAGAGCCTGGTGTAGCAGCCCTGTTGTCCGAACAAGACTGCCTGTCAACGAACACGATATGCCTAGTGCACGTTAGCCTGATACATTACCTCATATAACTAGTTAGAATGTAGAGGCTGCTTCTTTAGAGCGGCCTAGGTCCTATAGCCAAATTTGAATACAAACCGCCCATAATAGTTGATTTGGCCCGCAACGCATTACCTAGGTCGACACCAAATCGCTGGCAAAACATCTATTCCGCCCTGTATGAGTTATAATAACCAGCGATATTTTTCTCGGTGAAGGAGGTGCTTTCGATCCCTGATCCCGGGCAACAAACCTCACAACCTGATCCACATGGTTAATCGGTTAGAGAGTTAAGGGTACCTCAGAGGCCTGGAGTCATACCAAATGCCGTGTTATCAAGCGTCCTGGTTGACTCTCAAGCCGCTGAACACCACATTCAATCCACATTTTTCCACGGATTGGAAGCAATGGTCATCGGTTTTAGCTGCCGGGGAATCAGCGGCAGACAGGGTGATCCACATATCAGCCGTATATCAAAGCCTATTAATCCCAGGATCAAGCTCATGACGGCTCGTATAAACTGACCAAACTCCGTATCATCGCCATGATCAACGATCTCAAGTCCATCTCAAGGGAGATCACCGTGGCCTAAGTTTCTCGCATCGAAGCAAAAAATTCCTGGTTGAATCTGTCTATTTATCCGTACATTTCCCGTAACCCATCGTTAAAAGACTGACAACTTTTGCCTTGTCTCCAGAAAAAAAAAAAAGAAAAGAAAAGAAAAAGAAAAACCGAGTATCAAATAGAAAAAATGGAGACGTTCAGAACCTTAGCCAATCGCATAAATGCAACAAAATTTTACCTATAAAACTTTTCCTCCTTACTCAATTGCGGAGACTCCACCAGCCTGGAGGACAGGGTTGACCTCTTCATCCTGCCACTTGAGTTTGAACTCTTGCCCAAGTTCCTTCTTCACGGCTGCCTGCACGGCTTCGAGAACGTTTGCAAAAACTCCGAAATTGGCGGGATTGTTGGTGTCGTTCTCACCTCCCTTGAAGACGCCAGTGCGGACCAAACATGTATTCCAGCCATACATGTTGCCGCCGCAGATGTCCGACTGAGGGTTGTCGCCGATCATGTATATGTTCTTGGGCAGAGTGTGTTCATTGTGGATTTCCTTCATCCATTGCTGCATGACGGTGTCTGCGTACTTGTATGTTGCAAGCTCTGGCTTTCCGTATACAACACGCTCCAGGTCTCCGCCTGTTAGTGTCTTGTATTGGGACTCGATGGCAATGCGGAAGGCTCCTTGAGTCAAACGGGGAAGGGCGTGCTCGGTAGGGAAGACTATATCTCCCTGAGAGAAGTAGATTGGGATCTGGTTGGCAAGAGGGTTCTTTGCTTTCGTCTTCAGGCGGCCATTTTCACTGAGGAGAAGATCCAGGATTATTTGCATATCGGTTTGATAATCTCTAGAGTCGGCAAATACCATGATGGCGTCGAAGTTCAAATTGTCGAAGTCGCGTATCTTGGCTTGTTTAACCTCTTCCTCTGATAGCTGGCTCCAGGGGGAGATGGTAGGGTCCCATGCCTGGATGTCCTTGGTATGGACAACGGTCTTGAATCCATAGTCTTCGGCTACTTGTCGGACCTTGAATCCCTCACCGCCACAAACCAGGACGGTGTCATAGTATTCCGACAGTGCCTGCATGGGTGTGTGAGACTGGATGAACTGCTCGGTGGAAATTGGTGATTTGAGGATCCCAGAAAGCTCATCCACTCGGGCACTCTCGGTCTTACCCCCACCATTGGTCAGCAGGATGTATGGCAGCTTGATTCCGAGTTCGTTGTCTCCATTCAACACCTCCATTACTCTGGCGGCCTCCGGTATAAGTTTCTTGCCGTGGACCAGGACGCCATCAATATCGAAAGCAAATGCCATGTTCTTGGCTGCCTCGACTTTTTCCTTTGCCATGTCCTGGATCTGTGAGGCAAGCACATCTCGCTTGAGGCTTGCTGGGTCTCGAGAGCCGGATAGTCTCGAGGCTCGTGGAGATTTGGGGATAGGCAGAGCCATGCCAAAAGAATTGCGGGACCCCCGTCTATCCTGAAACGAAGGGGATAGGCTGAGGTTATGCATGAGAGAGCCTGCATCGCTGATCGAACTTCTCAATGCTCTAACTTCAATTGCATTCCCTTGATCAGACGGAATGCTGAGTTGCCCTCGTTTGACGGCACTGTCCCTCCTCGACCATTCGGTGTCCTGCTGAGGTTGAGACATGGCTGTGGTGGTTGTGGAGAAACGTTGAACAGGAGAAAGAGGTAACGATGGAAAGGCTGTAGGTGTAGATACTTCCTAGCGGGAAGTATTTGAATCAAGAGTGATCTGTAGTGAAAGAAAGACTCAGCTCAGTCAGATTTTCGGATATCAATTGTAGGCGGGGCCGCATTTATATATCCAATTCGAATGAGGAAACTTCTCAAGGGCTTGTCCGAAATTCATGAGGAGGAGAAAATTCAGAGACTTCTTTCCCTCGGAGATCTTCATAGGCGGTAGTCTCATAAACATTCTTGCAAACCATTGCAATGGTTCAAAACGACGATTGCATGTCATAATGTGACGTTATGTGGCAACCAAAGGTTCTGATTGGACCCAAACAAATCTAAATTCGCTGCCAGTGGTTAATTTTCCATCAAAGGTGTCTCTCAAGTGGATAGCCTGATACAACATCGAGTTGTTTTGTCCAACATCAATTGTGCACTGTGGATAAGATGGACTGAGGGTGCGGTTAATGTCCGAGTCGAGTTGTAGGGGTAGTTTTCTTCCACGTTCCCCACTGGCCCGAAAGCCCCGACGATCGAGTGGACCTTGCTCCCCGTCTTGGTAATAATTGGACATGCTTGTTCTCCCGTTGGCTACGAGGTCGATTATCTCTGGGTACCGCTCAAGGGCGTCTGTCTCCATTGAATCCACTCCCGGGTTGTCTGAGGTCTCAAGCACATGCATATAGTAAGCATAATATATCCACTAGTATCCGCTATTCTCAGGAGAAGGGCAAATGGGAAAAATTGAGTTCGTAATACGTCATAGCTGTAGGCGGACGGAGTCGATTCTCCATAACTACGAAAAATTCTAGGGCACATTGTAGCGGAAAGGCAATAGGATTCGAGGGTTTAATCACGGTTTCGTTTTATCCTTGAGGTATTTCTCGAGGAATAACATCGTCCTGCAGATGTCCAGTCCTTATTGAAAGAAGATCCTCCAGAAAGGGCAACAGAAGACTATCCATACCCAAGAAAGATATCACTCGGGATAACAATACAGGGGGGAATCATAGTGCATTTATCATTGCATTGGTAACGAGTGCTTGATACAATGACTCGCAATATTACTTTCAAATTGAGCAATGGTGTCACCATTCCGGGGTTGGGTTTCGGTACCTTTTCCAACGAAGGATCAAAGGGGGAAGCGTACCAAGCAGTTCTGCATGCACTGCGGACGGGGTACAGGCATCTGGACTGTGCTTGGTTCTATTTGAACGAGGATGAGATTGGACAAGCCATCCAGGATTTCCTCAAGGAAAACACGAGCGTGAAGCGATCCGATTTGTTTATCACCACCAAGGTCTGGAATCATTTGCATGAAAAGGACGAGGTGGCATGGTCTTTAGAGAACTCGTTGAAGAATCTCCAACTGGACTATGTCGACCTTTTCCTGATTCACTGGCCGATCGCCTGTGAAAAGGATGACAAGTATATGCCAAAGATCGGCCCCGATGGCAAGGTATGATATTCCTTCGAAGAATACGGTAGCTGCAGGTTAGGCCAAGAATCTAACAGTTAATGTTATGCGAGCAGTATGTGATTAAAAAGGACTTAACTGAGAATCCGGAGCCGACATGGCGGGCAATGGAGGAATTGTATGAATCTGGTAAGGTGAAATCGATCGGGCTTTCAAACTTCACCATTCCAGGTATAAAGCAAATTCTTTCATTTGCCAAAATTCCTCCTCATGTCAACCAAATCGAAATCCACCCATTCCTTCCGAATACCGAGCTTGTCGACTTTTGTTTCTCGAAGAACATTATGCCCCAGGCATACTCGCCGCTCGGATCTCAAAATCAAGTCCCGACGACTGGTGAAAAGGTCGGAACCAACAAAACACTGAATGAGATTGCGGAGAAGGGCGGACACACCTTGGCTCAGGTATTGATAGCCTGGGGCCTGAGACGAGGGTATGTAGTCCTACCTAAGAGCTCGAATCCCCAGCGGATCGAGAGTAATTTCAAGGAAATCGAGCTATCCGACGAAGAATTTGAGTCTGTCAATAAAGTGTCAGAAGGGAGACACTCGCGGTTCGTGAACATGAAGGATACGTTTGGTTATGATGTTTGGCCAGAGGAGGCCTCACAGTAAACCATTGCTCTGGGCCTTTTGAGCGTTCGGGGAAGAGCCAAGGCAAAATCGAGCCACTGGGCGGAGGGCGGACATATTTATATATAGCAGCAGTATGTCATATAGTTAGGCTCATGGAGTTAATTGGGATGACCGCTAGGAAGTAGCCAGTCTAAAAAAAATGAAGAGTTCGAAGGAATGAAGTTCCGAGTTGTGTAACACCATTTCTTCAGCCCTTGATGGCATGATGGGTGTTGGGAACTCGCCCAATAATGTCCCACTTCTTCTGGACTAAGCTATTGTTCTCTGCAGCATTACTGATCAAGGAGGAGGTTAGTTCTTCGTTGCACAGTTTGTCCTCATATTCCGTTATAGCAAGAATACTGTAACTAGGTGTGGACAACGGCAAACTTTTTGTAGCTAGTTATTATTGTGCAATAATAACTGCATCGGGTAAAACATTGTTCAGCTATTCTGGACACGACTCCACGTACTTTAAGTTGCCGAAACGACACGACGTCTTCTTCAGCTGCCAGCAACACAACTGACTCATAGTTGTCGTGTGTAGGATCGCAAGGATGTTGTTTCCAGTAGCGCTGCACCGCCATTCCCCCACTGGCGGGTCGAATTATCGGCTTTTCGTGCAATAACCTTCCACTTAGTTATTGCTCAACCACAAATTTCTGCGGACAGCCATGTTGTGTTTATGGCGGAAATTGTTGTTGTTGAGGATTCCGTGGTTACAGAGAAGTTCGTAAGGGGGCACTAGACCCTTCGATCACCGTTCAAACCGCCCGGTGGTCTCTGTCCTCTGGCCATGATCTGGGTATTCCTTGCTTCGCCCACTTTGTGCGAATCTCCGTAACCGACATGTGCGAGATCTGATGTGGCTCACCGGAAGCTGCCAAGGGACATGGATGACCCCTCTGCTGTGGGCCGGTAGCAGCGATTTGGTATCGGTGCAGCCACAGGAACTAGCAAATAGTTTACTGCTCTACGACGCCTAGTGTCTGTTAACAAGCTGCTGAGCACACTGAGGGGGGTAAAGGTGCTGTTCAACTCACATGGACAGGCGCCGGCGGGCTTGGGCAAAAGGGCGTCGTCGTCACGTTCAGCTGGGCTGTTACATACCATCCTTCAACGGACCTAGATCTTTAAATAGAAAAAAGTAAGCAAACGGCGTAGTTTCGAGTGTGTTTGAGCAAGGGGGCTTGCTGTTGCTGTGGATGTTGCTGCTGGCTCGTCGTTGGCCGTTGGTTGTCGTTGTCGTTGTCGTTGTTGTTGATGTTGTTGTTGATGTTGTTAAGTTTGGCTGCGTCGAAGCGCCAAACTCGGAGTTTAGGCGTTTGCGCCCGATCCGGCAAGTCGTCATCGTGCGCCTCACAAAAAGGACTTGCTCGCCAACTTCACGCCTCCAGCTCCATCGTCGTCGCCAGCACATCCTCCCATCTTGCTACGGCTGCGGCGGCAGAGCCTCCAGTGGATTTTACATATATATGCTACTGGTTGTTGGGGCTTACGTCTAGTGTTGGGGTTTATTGGCTTGTTGCAGCTGTACGCCGTAGCTAAGGCCGCGACGCAGGTATAAACAGCTTACCCCCGTAAGTACCGCTACCTTTCGCCGGCGCAACCGCTACATTCTAATACATTCTTTCAGGGACTTCTAAGCTTACAGGAGAACTTGATACCAGGCTTCCTCGGGCACAGATCTCACTCGGCCTCCTGCCTTATCCGCGAAGCTCCGTCCCAGCACGCCTACTTAATGCCTGGCTAGCCGCCAACCCCAGTATCAAAGGACTACGGCAAACACGTTGAAGCATCTACGATAATAATGAGTGCCAATACGAAGAAAAATACAAATGGGGAGAAGGCCGTGGAGAAGAGCGGAAACAACCCGCCGGCGCAGATATTGACGGGGAAACAGGAGCATTGTACGTACCTGCAGCAGAAGCTGTTCCCTACACACGCTGGGCCAAACAGCTCAACCGGAGATTACGGTTTGGCTAATTCGGTTCAAATGGCCCTTAGATCTCAAACGGGAGTTAGTCGGCGCTCAGGTTTCGAGCGAGATCGTCGAGCTCAATTCTCCAACTGCATTACGACGATTTGGCGCCCCGTTCAAGTCGGACTTTGGAGAAATAGCGCCTGTCGACTCAGAATTGCCAATTTTACGATATATATTCGTTAACCATGTCCGGAACTTTCCATTCCTAGATAAGGCACATGAGAAGGAGTTTTGGCAAGATCGTCTCCAAGTGGTATGTTCAAGAAGCCACCCAAAGCCAGCAGTTACTTCCTGGCTTTACTATTCTTGTGTCTCTTACATGGCATGCTAACGTCCTGTCTTTATAAACCTTAGTTTCTGGAGTCCTTTGCCAATAAGAATATCTCATCGAGTGAAGATCGACATGAAGAAACTAAGAGGCGGAAGCTCGCAAAGAAGTGCGAAAAAGTTGTCGAACTAATGATGGTTTCCGGGATACCAACCTCCTCTGGATATGAGGAGAGAATACGCTTCTCGGAAATGGAGGTTGTTGACCGAGGGGCAAATGAACAGGGGCTACTTGTCAACATGCCCGAGGGAAATATTATCAACGGCTGGGATGTTAACATCGCATCAGTCAGAACAACCTCCGTAAGGCGGACTTTGAGATATCACCAGCATGCGGTATGTGTTACTATTATCTTCTTTCTTGTCCCTGTACCCTTGGAACTGCTCCTTTCTCATTGGTCATGTGCAGGAATTCTTAATCCGTGTCCGGCAACAAGATGGCCCTAGCATCTACATTGGCCGTCGCTTTGGTGATTTTGCGAGATTGCACAAGAAACTACGAACTGAGTTACCCGGGAAGATCATACCCCCTCTTCCTAGGAAAAATAAATCCTCGGTATCGTCATCATTCATTGGTTCAAGTCTAGACGACGATGCTTCGTCCACATCGTCTGTCAATACCCTGGAGGCAAGTGAAGGCCAATCTACGCGAAACCTCGTTGTTCCGGGCACTCTCAAACATAAAACCTCCATGTCCTCACTCAAATCTATAGGCTCGCAGTCTCCTAGAGCATCGGGAGAGCTACAGGGTGAAACTGTCACACTGTACAGAGAGGAGCAACGAGTATCCCTTCGCGCATTTTTGAGACTGATTCTACAAAATCATAGAATAGCCTCTTCTAATGCGATAAAGGAGTTCCTAACGGATAAACCGATCACCTTAAATGAAGAAGAAGAGGTAGATATTGCAAGAAGAAAAGAGCTTGATGCCAAACGCATTGAAGAGCAAAGACGCTTTTATGAGATTGCACGGAAACGTGCGCGTGAATTAGATGTCTATATGGAACAGTTCAGGCAAGATATTGTGGAAAGAAGTAAGTAAACATCCGTCGATTCTTCTATTACCCTTGTTTAGGACTCACTATTAACGATTCGATCGCTTGCAGATGGCCTCACAAAACTATTCCAGGAGATTAGAGAAAAGGACTCTGTAGAAGCGTTGAGTCCACAATATCAAAAGTTCGCAGAATGGCTGCGTATTGAGTATGTATACCCTACGTTCACTTTTGTAACCGCCAATTTCCAGTTTCTGACTAACAATCTATCTACAACAGGGTTGCGGCTACACTATACCACATCTTTTTAGCTGAGGATAATTCTCCTGAATTATTCGCCCAGGCCAAACGGATACACTCTTTGATCCCGTATTCGATCTTAAAGAATGTCATCCGCATTGCTAACCCTGCTGCCGTGATGGCTGGAGTTCTGGACCTTTTCCTTGCTCAGCCGTTTGGAGCTCGATCTCTTCTACAACGAATATTCGCCATGGCTATTCAAGACGGCGTGAAAGCTTTCCAAAAATCAGTCGATAGCTTAGCTGCGAGGATCGATGATAATATTCTAGTAGATAAGCTTCGAGCATTCACGGAAGCCGATGAGCGGGTGAAGAATGAGCTCCGTGCTGAGGCAGAGGCAGAGAGCGTTGATATAGTTGTGGTGATCTTGCGGTCAGAACATTTCGAACCGGAATTGACTGTACGCCAGATCGAGAAAGTATTCAATTCTTATGTCGCCTGGGTGAGCGCGGTTGAAAGTGTACGTGGCTTTGACTTCCCCCCAACCATTCGAATGGCATTGCTAACATATTCGTATTAGATTAATGATCCTGAGATACAGCAAGGAGCTCAGTGGTTCTCATACCTAAAGCAGCTTTTGAAAGTGCTCACGCGGCAAAGAGATAAGATGATGATGCTTAGTATCATTGAAGAGGTAAGACAATACTTGCCCCTTTGGCATTCGTTATAGGTACCTACTGACTCTGCAGCAGCCTGTGACCCTACAACTTTTCCGTGACTTATTCACCATCTTCTACGAGCCTCTGGTCCGTGTTTACAAGTCTGCAAACGTCTACAATAGCATCACAGACTTTGCAGAGTTTGCAAATGATGCTATCGCTGTCATTGAGCGAGCTCAAAGACAAGATGTTTCTGCCGATCCGAACCAAACTGTTCAGTCATTTATTGACCTCTGCACCCGCCATCAGCACAGTTTTTATAAATTCGTTCATGAAGTTCATATTCATGATAACGGGCTGTTCGCATCGCTAATGACGTGGTTGGAAGATATTCTCAAGTTCCTTCGCGAGGGGCCAGAAAGTGGAGGCACTCTTGACATGAATGCACTCTTCCAAGGAGCCGTTTCTGCTGGCCAGGTTGACAAGGACATTGCGATCGCCGAGATTGACGCCCTAATTAAATGGCATTCAGACAGAAAGAAATGGCACCAGGATAAAACTCGGCAGAAGATGGCCGCTGAAGGTGTTAACGAGCAGATCCCAGGTACTTCTACGTTTAAAAGCAGTGACTTTGGGCTCCATGAAGTAAGAAACTCTGCGGCTACCTATATATGAACGTTCTCCTGCTAACCTTCTTTTTCTAGGGTGACTTGGAAGATCTGGCGATTGAAGATGATATTTCAGACCCGTCAGATGAAAACTCTGAGGATGATGATATGGACCCTATAGAATTTGAACGCAAACGCCGTGCCAGGCACCAGGACCGGCTCCGTCGTTCTGCAGGGGAACCAGTGAAACCTAAGATATCGGAGATATTGAAGCTACGGGACTCCTTTGGATCGATGTTGAGGATGGTCCTCGCATGATAAAAGAAGAGATGACGAACATATATCCGTCTTTTCCGGCTCGAACTTTGTGGTTACATTTTGGGAATACACGGCGGTTCTGACTCTAGGTAAAAGCATCAAAGGCAGATCCAAAAGTGAATTATATACGAGATATGTACGGAGTATAATTTTGCATATACGGCATAAGCTTCATCTTATATTTTGCCTGTGCTCTGTGGAAACCGCGCAACGCTATAGTGACTTGCATTGATGTAGGGATTGTAGGGCAGACGAGCGTTCTGTTGGTTGGTGTTGAAAGCCCCTTTTTAGAGTTGCGGCAGCTGTGGAGCGACCTTTAAGTTTAGATAAGATCGATAAAAGGCGGTTGCCAGGGCGACTACAACCTCAACTGTCCTCGACCTGGCTTCATTCTCCTCGACAATGTCTTCGACCACCCCTTTTACCCTGCTTCCCATGACCTTCACTACCTAGTATGTCGGGCCAGCCGGAGAGCGACGCTACTCCAGGCCAGCGCCCTTCCTGGACCGGGAGGAAACCGGAAACCTTGCGAGGCCTTCTAGTCAATGGGAGATGGCATTGTGACTGTGAGCCCCGCCGGATAGCAAGCCATTTTGAGACGAAAAACGGCGGCAAAAACCATGGGCGCTGGTGTAAGCATATGTGTATAAATTTTATTGCGATCCATATATTCTGCGCAGGCTAACAGTAATACTTTTGTCCTACAGTCTATACATGTCCGAAACCACGGGAGATGCGATGCGGATTCTTTCTATGGGATGATATTGCAAAGGAGCGAGAAGCACTACAAACTACGGTAGACGCTAAGGCGGGGAATACTGTGGCTCATGAGGTAGAGCCAATCCAAGTTCGACCTGATAACACAAAACCAGGCCCAGTACTACGTACACCAAAAGCGAACCGCATCCGAGAGTCCATACGTGGCGGACTTTTAACGCCAGAGTCTCAGACAAAGAGGAAACGGGACGCAAGTATAACTGATTATTTATATCAATACCAAAGCCCTACTAAAAAAGGGAAGCTTGAGTTACCTACATCGCCGGCAACAGAGGAGGACACCAGCTCCTTCACCACCGTTGCGGATATTTCCTATCCTTCGTTGGCTTCAAGGCTTGAGGCCTTGGATGCCGAACCAATACCGCCCCCACCGATGTTTGTGACTCCTAAGAAATCAACACCTCCGCCAAAAAGTGAAACCTGTCCTGCCCAGAAAACGTCACTCGAGGCGCCGACCACCCCGACTCCTTCGCGTTTTACGTCATCACCTCTTTTCTATCATTCAGCAGAGAGGATCAATAAGAAATCCCGGTACTGTGAGACAACAGCCAAGGCTCTTGGTATACTTGAGGCTCATAAAATTAACATTACGCCCAAAGCGAAGGAAGAATTGACTGAGCTACTCGATAGGAACGACCTGAAGACCCTGGGGATTATTAAGGGAAGGGATATATCGAGACTTGCGATCAAGAGCCGGGAGAAACGTATAGAAGCGTTGGAGAGCCGGATTTCAATCTTGGAGGCAGAGCGGGAATCTTGGAAGTCATTGTCCATGAACAAAGGTTGCCATCCACCTTCTGGGACTCGGAAAGATAATGATGAACTTGGAAAGGCGCTGTAATTTTGAGTCTATCTGACATGTAAGGAAGAGAGTAGGTGTTACTTGAAGTATGATTTCATTCCACGTGCAGTTATTTAGTACCGGTGCAATAGCATTGACAAATTCTGACCAGGCGTGATAAACAAATCCGCAATTATTTTGGGAAAAGGTGCAGTTCGTCCGCAAATTATTGGATATAAAGGATTCAGTAGGAGAATTGAACAAATAGAACATTATAAATGCATGAAGTGAAGGTATATATATAGCATAATTATAAAAATGAAGCGGAAATGCTGTCGACAAGTGTGGGTTGGAGGGAGTTTAGAGGGCGGCGATCACACCCAGTCCACCGGCAAGGATGGGGAAAACGTTGACAGAGAGGCAACCAGCACCGTTGCTTTGAGGAGTATCTGGCGAAGATGACGGAGAAGATCCAGAGACGTTAGTGGATGTTGGGTAAGAACTTCCAGAAGTAGAGGTTGAAGTGCTGGAGGAGGTAGTGGTGCTGTCATCGGAGCCAATACCTCTGCAATCAGGGTTTCTAGAGCCCTATTTTATTTGTTAGCAGGAACATGGCATGCAAAGTTAGATTTGAACGTCACATACAGGAGCACAGCAAAGGGTTCCAGATTTGGAGCACTTTCTACCGAGATCGCAGTGGCCTAAAGGAATGAGTTAATATTGGTTCAGCGACTAGTGGAATGTCACACGCAAATTAACTTACTTCCAGTGTTTTGACAGCAGGTCTCTCCCACAGTTGGGTTGTAGCAGCTGTCAGTACCGCAGACCTTGTTTCCAGTGCCGTACTGGCGAGCGCAGCTCTCGTCAGTAGGGCCGCTACTGCCACCAGAGCCGCCGGAACCACCAGAGCCACCGCTGTTGCCGCCGCTACCGCCAGAGCCGCCGCTGCCGCTAGAGGGATCACAGCTGGAGTATTTTGGGTCATCTGGGTTGTAGCACTTGGTCGAATCGTTAGGGCATTCCTTGTAACCACTACCGAAGCAGCTCTGACAAGTTACACCCCGTCCAGAGCAGGAATCAGAGCCACCAGAGCTTCCGCCAGAGGAACCGCCAGAAGAACCGCCAGAAGAGCCGCCGCTGCTGCTGGAGCAGCTAGAGTATTTTGGGTCGTCCGGGTTGTAGCACTTGGATGAGTCATCAGGGCATTCCTTGAAGCCACTGCCGAAGCAGCTCTGGCAGGTAACACCTCTGCCAGAGCAGTGCTCATCTCCCGAGGCACGAGCAAAGATGTTGCTACGAGCCTTCAAGTTGTTACCGGTTCGGCTGAGGGAGTGGCTGCTTCGATGGGAGGCACTGGAATCCTCAGGCACGGAGCCAGCAGCAACCAAGGTTGCTCCCAAGAAGAGAACGGAGGCGACGGAGAAGCGCATAGTGATGGCGAGGTATTGATATATACGGAGTAGGGTATGGCTAAAATTATTGGACTGAAGAAGAGAAAGGAAAAGAACGACTAGAGTTGGCTGGGCTGGAGACTGTCCTTGAGCAAGAGCGACAAAAGAGATGAGAAAAGGGCGAAGCAGGAGGTATATATAAAATTCGAGGACCTGTCCTAAAAATACACGAGGAAGACCACATCTCGGATTTGGGTTCCGCTGCTACTCCGAATTGGGGAGTAGCTCGCTACAGGGTCCCATGCCTTTATTTTCCCTTGAGAATATGAGGCTATGTTCTGATGATGATCAGGATAGGTGACAACGTTAATTGGCCGGGAACGGAGGCCCTCCATTCACAGCGAGCTGTGAACTCGAAAACCTTGTCTCTGGCTTGTGGAAAGGTGGAAAGGCGCATGTGGAGTTGGGCACTAGTCTGGAGTTGGGAAAAGCTCAAAGATGCTTGAAGCCCCTTTCCCATTCTCTCCTCGTATTTTGACTGTGTATATTTTCGCGACGCTGTTAGCCTTGACCAAATCGGGTATCAACAAGGCTCGATCATAAAAAAAGAAACTGGAGAGAATAGGGGCAAATACGAGTTAGTGTTTGGGTGGCTTGATTGTCGATCTGGATGAGTGTTCTGTGAATATTAACTGTGCTTGAGTCAATGACCGTTTGGCACAAAGGCGGCAAAGCGTTTGAGCATAACATCTCCTCTCGAGTCCTAGGCCGTCTCGCGTTCGCCAGCGCTGCACGTAGGCGAGTTGAAGGCAACGCGACCCAAACAAGCTGAAGCCCAAGCGGGATGAAGAAATTAGGTTAAGCTAAAAAGCTTGGCACCTTTGAGCCTCCTTTATTCTGGTATCTCCGTGTTCTGCCCGCGCAAGGTCCACCCAGGCAGGATCACAACAGAGCTTCTGATTCTCTTTTCGATTGTTGGCTTCTTTTCCGCACCCCTTTTGTCTGGTATGCTGTACAACCCCTACTCAGTCCCATTGAGCTCCGAATGATATGTGATATCTTCACTTGTGTGCAGATTGTCATCTCTGCCCTGGGGAATTTGGAGAGAAATCGATTCAGTCAATTAGCGTACCCACTAGTTTTATAAATAGCATCTCAGCCAGCTTGACCTGACCTGGGGTTCAACCCCCCCCCCTTCCCTTGGGTATTATTCAGAACGGAATATTTGACCTTTTTATGGGACAACTTTCCCGTCCCAGCTGATGGTGAGACGGATGTGCTCCGTACCCCTGCGATTCGCGCTGGCAATCCAAGGTGCGGCGTGCTGTGATGGCTCGGTTGAAAAGCTTTTCGGCCTCGCCCTGATGGGTAGTATTCTTGGCGTCCTCGTTCCGCGAGTGAGATGACTGGCAGCTCTGTTCCATAGTGTGGGATCCAGCAAAGCTAACGAGGACACTAATTTCGGCCTTGAGATCACACGCTGCTCGCTGAGGCTCAGCGGCCTCTTTTCCCAGCGGGCGGTCATTGGCTCGGTTTAATCAATCAGGCGCCAAGGCCCAGCACTCGCTCCAAGTCGGCCTCGCTCTCTTTCGTGTGATAAAAAAAGCTCAAACCTGGACGGCACAGAGCCCAAGGATACTGTGGCAGTCCGAAGACAAGTGCGCACTGGGCCCTCTACCCCGTATTCAAGGCGGAACACTGGAGAAAGATCATGGGGCTGTTCAACTGAACATGTCGAGAGTTGCAAAGCGGTGCTTAGGAAATGTTGTGTGCATTGCTTGTTGGCGTCAGACTTTATGCTACCATATGGTGGCGTGCTTCACAAGCGAATCTGGGGCTTGAGGCTAGCCTGGGATTGTTTGTTGCTGCGAACATTTTACTATCGGCCGCCAAGAAAACGTCCCAGTTCGGTCCTGTCAATCGTTAAATAGTCGCACACGTCGAGATGATGATCTGCACCTTGCCTCTGATCACGGCAGGAAATGGGCATTATTATTATTCTTGCTCGATAATTCCGCTTCGGCGTGTTTATGGAATTTGTGCATACGAGGTCTGGAGTATCGAATTTGTTACTCCGAACAGAGTACTCCATACATTCTCGGAACGTGATATCGCACGTCTGGTACGGAGTATTGCGCGGAATCTCCCAGGACGATGAGACCGATATCGCTTTTTAAAACAAGACAGACACCATGCAAATTATTATTGCAGATGCTGCTCTATTATTGCCAAGTCGCAGGGTGCGTTGTTCAAATATAACTCATGTCGAAACGCTTAAAAGCTGTATTATCAGGTCTTCGCTTGCCACAACTTATCTCCCCTGGGATTGAAGTTGAAACTCCTCTAGTTATTTTCTCAGTAACACGGTGATCAACGTCGATGCTTGCTGCTGCTGCTGCTGATGATGATGATGATGATGATGAAGTTGAGGTTGAAAAGTCGATGTTGTCAAGTCGTTGGGATGTCGGAGGTTGGAGTTTCTGGTCATCGAAATAGGCTCGACACGTGACCACTTTAATTCCCAGGCTCAATCCACTTTTGAGGTTGTTGGAACAGCAATTTGATATTTCGAGCCGACTCGACTTGACTCGATTTGTGCTGTGAGATAACTTTCGAGTAGCGTTTCTTGAGCTGTATGAGCTTTATAAGACCGACTACATGAATTTGATCACATTGCTATGCGCTGATAAAATTCACTAACCACACATTGCTTATCGATATCAGAAAATTTTTCTTATCAGTCGATTAACTAGTTAACGTTACTTAGATGGATTTGAAAACTTCTGTACGCAAGATGAATATCTTCTAAAGGACTCTACATCTGAATATAAACCGATGAACTAATTCTGTTCTCCGCTGCGCAGCCTTCTACGTTCCCTCACGGCCACCCTTCCTCCCCCCAGACCATGTTCAGACCCCCTATCAACCGCGCAATGCGCGTACTTGACCGATCATTCTTCAAAAAGACCATACCTCTCGCTGCGGCCACAGTATTTGAAGCGAGGAATCTTGGCCGGATTAAGAACGAGCTGGCCAAGAGCAATGATATTCTGAACGCTCCGCGACTACCGGCTATTCGATATGTCCAGAACCCCACCACGGAGGAGGAAAAGAGCAAAAAGTGCATCTTGCTGAAGGAGCAGATACAAGCCAATGATGCAGCTACATGGTCCCCAACGATACGGGAGTTGGTTGAAGCGAAGTCCGTGGAGTTGAAACCATACGACCTTCACCTTGATTATGACTACTGGCTCTATCGTATGTGCAATTGGGAGATGCAACTGTTAAAATGCAATTACTAACGGGCATTGCAGACGATATTCTTTCTTCAATACTGCCAGAGGAACATCTTGAGGAAACACCAGCCGGTTTCAACCAGGTTGGCCATGTTGGTATGTGGAACTGAAACGCTTGAGTTGTAGAGACAGATATACTAAGCTTGGAAATATAGCACATCTTAATCTGAGAGAGCAATATCTCCCATATAAACATTTAATTGCGGAAGTTATCCGGGATAAAAACTCGACGGTCCGGACAGTGATCAACAAGGTGGATGATGTTGGCGCAAACAGCGAATATCGCACTTTTGCATACGAGCACCTGGTTGGGGACGAAGATATGAATGTTGTCCAGCATGAGCAGGGATGCGAGTTTGCATTCGACTACTCCAAAGTATACTGGAATTCACGCCTGGGAAACGAACATACATACCTCGTTGGCAGGTTTAAAGAGGGGGAAGCAGTATGTGATGTCATGGCTGGCGTTGGACCCTTTGCCCTGCCAGCGGGTAAGAAGAGGGTATTCGTTTATGCGAATGACCTTAACCCTCACGGATATGAGAAGCTGAAAGAAGGCGCTGCCCGGAACAAAGTCAGAGAATTCGTGCAACCATTTAACATGGATGGAAGGGAATTTATCCGACACGCTTCCCAGGAGCTCTGCGTTAACGGCCCACGTCCCGTCAAGATATACCCCAAAGTGAAACGCACCGAGGGCGCTGAGAAGAAGAAAACCGTTCCTCCACAAGTATACAAATGCCCACCTACCTTTGACCACTACGTGATGAACCTTCCGGCTTCCGCAATTGAGTTTCTAGACGCTTTTATCGGTGTTTATGCTGGAAAGGAGTCAATGTTCGAGCCGCACACCCAGCGCAAACGCCCGTTTGTGCATGTTTACTGCTTTTCAACCAACTCTGATGATAACGGGGTTGAGTTTGCGGATATTTGCAACCGCATTTCGGAAAGGATACAGTACAAGATTACCACTGACGATATGATTGGTGGTACTGGCAACCAGGACCTTGAGCTTGAGATTCGTGATATCAGACTTGTCTCGCCGAACAAGAGAATGTTCTGTGCTTCCTTCCGGCTTCCGGCAGAAGTTATCTTCAAGTCCTAATGCGGCGGCGCTTCACTGGGATGAAACTGGGGTTTGCCTACTTTGCATTGCTGATTTTTATAATGACAAAAGTGAGCGAGGGTGTTTAGCATCGTCATTCTCCGGTTATGTTTCTTCAAGGACATAGAGCTGTGTACGATAGACTATATATATATATTTTTGCATACCCTGCATTGACTGCCATTGGAATGGAGTTTGGGGGATAGGACCTTGAATTTTTGACGATACTCGTTTCTCTTGCAATTCTCTTCCATAGAGAAGCATCTTACTCCTTCATGTTTCCTGATACACTTGGCTTCCGTTGCCTATTAGCACTGACTTGGCATTTTTCCTCCCTAACTATCTCGCTAATAATGAAAAATTCTCCATCTGATGCTATGCGTTAGCTCTCTTTTAGCAAATAAAAATAAACAGTATCGTGTAGAATGTCATCTTCCGTAAGGTACCGTTTTTCCAAACCTGAACACCTTGCACGTTGCTAAAAACGCCCCTCCCAAGCCCGTTATTTAGAAGATAAAAAGCAGGCCTCCCAAAGCACTGCCATTCTCATTTCTCGCATATTATATGGCGGTATGTAACCCCCCGCCCCCCAGTGGTGTGTAATGGAGTGATTACTCCACGAAATTTCGCAGCTTGGTGAGCTCGTCCAGGAGCTCCTGCAGGTCTGCATCTGAAATCTTGTTTCCGATACTTGGGATGAGGGACTTTGCTTCTTCGGCGTTATCACAGCATAAACTCCCTATTAGACGGTTAGTTTGAGGTGAGCATCATCAAAATCGACATCTCACGTACCTAGCTGTGACCGCTCGAAGAACTCCAGCTCTGTATGCGCAGAGAGAAGACGCTCGACAGCCTCGATGTTCTCTTTCTCCTTGAATCTGGCGAACACTTCGAGGTAGTCCTGTGTCTTGACCAGGGTCCTGCCGGCGAGCGAAATCGGCCGTTAGCATTGGGGCGGCCTGGTTCAAGTCGTAACAAACCAGCGCGCACAACAACTCACTCTCGCTCTTCAAACTTGCTCTCCCCTTTCCTCCGCAGGTCAAGGACCTTGTTGATCACCAGTCGAGCTTCGGAGAGAGATAGGGTCGGCACATGCTGGAATTCGCCGAGCTTGAGCTGGGCGGTAGCTTCGAGTTCGCTCTGGGGGAGCTCGCGTTTGCGATGGGTGGGCTCGTGGACGGGCGTGGAAGAGCTCATGGTGCTGGCGAGTATGTTCCGGCTGTTTTCTGTAAGACAATGGACCAGCTCGCGGTGCTCAGTACTCAGCTAGACGCAGCTCCTCTGCAGTCTTCAACCGTTTATGCGACTTCACGATCTCTTCCTTCGCTTCCTTTTTTTTTTGCTTTGACGTCGAATGAAGAGTCTATCACGTGATATCAAATGATTATGTAATGAATTTATTTATTTGCTTACATAATACGAACCTTCGGTCTTATTTTTTTCGCTTCTTTTTTTCTTCTTCTTTGCCGCAGAATTCAAAGGAAAAGCCATCTAGCGAAGAAGAAACTACACAGCCAGACAACTAACTCATAACCATCATAATAATAACTACTAGAAGCCGTAGAAGGCCTCCAGACGCCCACGCTGAGCTGATCTCTGCAGCACCCCGGCCGCCCGATCTTATGGCCGTCTCCTATAGATGAAGGGCCTTCCGCAGCTCCGCCAATAGGACGAGCAGCAGCGCTTACCTAAGCCGAGCCAGTCGCAAATAGGCAATCCATCGCTGCCGGATCATTGGGATCAACTCGCTTTTTTCGACGTTTCGACCGTCCACGAACAACCCAGACAAGGCCCTACTTTTTTATTTTTCTTTTCGCCCCTCGTTCCCCGTCCCCATCGCTGGCGCAAGAGCCAATGCGACTGACTCGCGCATATTCCCTCTTCGTCGAGGCGGTGCGACTGATAATATATATCCCGCGGGCGGCGGCCAGAGGGGAGGGAAAGGGAGGGATAAATAGGATACCTGCAACACACAACGTTGTCGCAGTCGGGGAACCTCGGGGGGTTGTCTGCTTCGTAACCAGCCAGCACGATGTGGAGTTCTCCATACGGAGTTGCAGTCGCCCATATGGAGGAATGCCAGCTCGGCTAGGCGACTTTTATATGCACTGCTTCTCTGCTTCTGCTGTCCTGTCGCGCTTGCTGCCAAGTCGTCGGGTGGTGTTATAAGGAGTGAAGTGGTGTTTGTTGCTGGAGTGAATTGGACCTCCAGCTTCTTCTCTATATTTACTACCATTGTTATATTTCTCAACCTCCACAACTCCTCAAAAGCCATTACAGCGCTTTTTTGCTTCCTCTCCTGCTCTTCGTCTTCTTCTTAACTTCTTCATGCTGTCTGTCTTCATCGCTGCCCCACGTGCTCAGCGATAGAAGCAGAAGAAGAAAAAAAAAAAGGGAGCGAGGGGGCCAAAGTCTCCAGCTTCATGATGTCCAAAGCCTTCGATAGATATACCACCGGCCCAGAGTGCCCAGATGTTCACAGCAAGTATCAGCCAACAGATGAAGTTGTCTTTCGGAGTCCGTTTGGGCCGTTTCCCAAGGTTGACCCGGATCTGAATTTGCATGATTTCTTCTTTCCTCCAGAGAAGCCAATTGACCAGCCGGACCATGATCTATTCATAGATGGGTATACAGGTACCAGGGTGTCGTTGTATCAGTTCTACGACAGAGTATTATCTCTCTCGAGAGCCCTGCGGCATGACGGACCTAACCCGGTTGGGCTGGGGCAGTCGCCGGTGGACGACAACGGCAGTGGTGAGATCATGGGTATACTATCAGGAAATCATCTTTCATGGCCGTTGCTTGTGCATGCATGTTTCCGGTCAGAGCTTGTTTTTGGTAGCATCAGTCCCAATTCAACGCCTTATGAGTTGTACCATGTCATGCGCAAGATGCAGGTCACATCAATGGCCGTCCATGAGTCGCTGCTCCCCCTGTTGATGGAGACTGTCCGGAGTCATCCTCAGACGGCCAATGACAGCAGGCTCGAGTTTGTATTTGACACTAGAAAGATAATAGTCATATCAGACGATCCCACGCTGGACACAGTACATGGTTACCCTACAGTTGACTCGTTAGTTCGACTTGGCTCAAAAACACCAGAAAACCCATGGAAGCGTTCAGGGGGAGAACGGTTATGCTATCTGCTTCAGTCGTCAGGGACATCCGGGTTCCCGAAAGCCATGATGATATCGCATAAAAACGCCATACACACTACCCTGCAGGGGATGATAACCTCGCGGCGGACAGCAGAGTTTGTAAGCTTTTGACACATCCATGTGGCCCTTCTCCGCCTCGAACTGGGTATACTGATAATGAAATTGAAATAGATGAATACGGGCGCACCGTTGGCGGTGCTCCTGGGTATAGTCCCGGCCTATCACTCATATGGCCTGACTATGTACGCTCTTCGAGTGAATGTGATGCGGAATATCAACGTATTAATGACCAAATGGGATGTGGAGACCGCTCTGAGGCTTATAGAAAAGCACAAGATCACCACTCTCCCGCTCGTGCCACCACTTGTCCGCCAGCTCGCTCTATCGCCCCTTACGGAGAAGTATGACCTTTCATCCGTCACCTTGGCCCTAAGCGCAGCAGCCTACCTCCCACCAGACGTAGCTCACAGTCTAGGCAAGAAGCTACCGCAACAGGCCCCCATCCAATCCGGCTATGGACTCTCAGAGGCACTCTCTGTCGCCCAGCCGGTGGTCGAGGGTCTCTTTGGACTCTCACGCGCCCCGCCAGGAACAATTGGATATTTGATGCCCGGCATCGAAGCCAAGCTGGTTGATCCAGATACGTTCGAGCCCGCACCCAAGGGAACCAAGGGCGAGCTCTGGGTTCGAGCGCCCGTCGTGACTCCGGGCTACTACAAGGACCGGGAAGCCACTGCCAGCCTGTTCGCCGAGCCCGGTTGGCTGAGAACAGGCGACTTGATGATGCGAGACGCAGAAGACCGGCTGCACTTTCTCGACCGGCTGAAGGAGATGATCAAGGTGAAGGGCATGCAGGTCGCGGCCACGGAAGTCGAGGACACCCTGCTGTCTCACCCAGACAAGCTGGTGCGAGATGCGTGTGTTGCCGGGGTTGACAACGGGCGGGGAGACGGCGGCCTCTTCCCTCGGGCGTGGGTGGTGCTATCTGAGGAAGGCAGACGACGAGATGCAAGCCAGGTCATCGTGCAGCTCGACGAGTTTGTCAAGAGCCGGCTGTCCAAGTACAAGCATCTTGCCGGCGGTATCGAGATAGTCGACTCCGTAAGCCTCAGCTCTTCTTCTTCTTTTCGATGTTGATGTTGTTCTATACTGACTGAGAGTAGATACCACGGACACCCTCGGGCAAGATGCTGCGCAGAGCGATGCGAGACCAGTACCACTCGCGGCAACGAGACAAGCATGACAAGGCGAGGCTCTAGGCGGCTAGTCTGCGGCCTGTGGCTTAGCGACCTATTTTTACCCACCCCAGCCTTCCACCATTCTGCATCCTTTGGCTGTCTTCTTTTTTGTGTCTGCCTGTTTGTTCCTCTTGCATCTTACTTTATAGACCTTAGCCTGCTTGATAATGTTTTAATTAGAGTTATGTTTCATGTCCAGTGCCACTCCCTGTAAATAGCATGCATAGATGTGTTTCATCAGGCACAATCAGCGACGTGTCTGTACCTGAGTAGTTCATATCTAAGCACCATCTACTTCCTACACACATTACACTTATTATACCTATATCTATATATCTATACATCTATATCTATATCTATATCTATACATCTATATCTATATCTATATCTATATCTACATCTGGCTGTCCTCATCACGTGAGTCTGTTTCCCTTTCCCCCCTTTGGGACTAGCGCGGCCTCCGACTCAGCGACTTCGACGACGCCAAAATCGACGACGACGACGACGACGCAGCAAAGAAGAAACATCCTCGCGTCCTCGACCTCGTCCTCGTCCTCGACCTCCGCCAGCGTCACCGCCAGCTCCTGTCCCGGCTGCTGCTGGCCGATCCAACGCGTCTCTGCCGCTCCCGTCGCTCGCTCGCAGCCGGCAAAGTAGTCGCTTCGGACTAACTATCGGTCTGCATGCCAAGCAGCGTCGCCGGCTGGTGAGTTATCCCTGGGGCATCAAAAAGCAACTACATACACCACACACGCCAGCGGCATAGCGCACTATAACTGAACTGCTGCTGCTGCTGCTCCTGACATCACCAGCCCTGGCACGCCAGTGACAGCCAGCGACAGAAAAAAACGCAGGCTCTTCTGCAAGGTAAGCAAGCCGTGTGAAGGATGCAGTTGATGCTCCTCCCTCGATGCTCCTCTTTGCTTTTTGGCCCGGCTGTCCTCCCTGGCTGGTGTGCCTGTCCCGCTAGCCGCAGTGGAAAACCGTTTACCCGTTGCTGTGCTTCGATGACCTGCCAACTGACCGTCCTGACCCTCCTCCGCTTCCCCCATTATAGGTTTTTTTTTTTTTTTTTCTGTATGGCTCGATAGGGAGACTGCTGCAACGCCCGCCTACGCTTCTCTAACCGACCTCCTCCCTCGCTGCCATTGTCTCTCCTTTCACCAGCGTCTGGCTCCCGGGGCGGAATCTAATAACGAATTTAATGAAAAAAAAAAAAAAGGGAACCCCCCAGAGAAAGGAATGCATTCCCCACTAACCAGCCTCCTCCTGAAAGATGCTATTGATGAAACCTGCCCCAAGCAAAACCCCCCTACTTGCTGCTAGAGGATGGCCACTCTTGTTTCTGACTGCTGCGTGAATCTGCCTAGACACCCTGCCCTGTCCAGCTCGCTCTCTCACACACTCGTTCATTTCACCTCGCTGTCTACTCTACTGCTGCTTGCTTGCTCTTCCTCCCTACCTCCTGGGTCTGGCCTGACAGACTGAGCAGAAACAATACACAGACGACCTCACCTTTTTAGTTACCCCGGGTTTACTCCTTATTTATGCTTAACTGCAGTCTTTGCGTCACCTAGTCTACAAGCCTCCTGGACCTCTAGGCGCTGTCCGGGCCGCTCTGCCGCGTATTTCACTCCCTCTCCCTCACCTCTCTCGCTCGCTTGCTCTCCCTGAACCAACGCGCCTTCAACCTCCAAAATAGGGGATACCATTCTCCTTTCCTCTCCTTCATCCTCCCTTTAATCGATCCTTCCTACCTGTCTTCAGAAGCGAAAAAAAAGATAAAGAGAGACAGTTTCTTCGAAGAAAAACAAAAAAGCAGGATACTCACCTCAGGCGGAGGTGGTCGACGCAGATATGGCGTCTGCAGGTGGTCGTCATATTCCACCCAACCTGCTACCCGGAAATCGAGGCGAAGACGGCGGATTACAGACCACAAACTCATCTGGCTTCCAGGGCCAGTCGCCCGTAGACAGTCCCGATGGCAACAGAAGTGCTCCCTGGTCCGACATCCCCCCGTCCGCTCCCAGCGAGTCCAATGTCAACCCTGAAGAACACTCTCCTCGACAGCCAGATTCCTACCGAAGTCCCGGCAGAAACAAGTCGCGCGATCGACATAATAATAATAATAATTCGAATGGCCCTTCCTCCAGCAAGTCTCCCAGCGGGAATACCAGAATCTGCAGAGTCTGTGGAGAGCCTCTGCTGGGACAGTTTGTCCGTGCCTTGGGAGGCACATTCCATCTCGAATGCTTCCAGTGTAAAGTATGTCGTTTCTCCCCGTTACCAATGCATCACTCTAACATTAATTAAAAAAAAAAAAAAGGATTGCGGAGAGATTGTCGCATCGAAGTTCTTCCCCGTCGACTCTGAAGATGGCAATTCCCAACATCCGCTTTGTGAACGAGACTACTTCCGACGATTAAACCTATTGTGTTTCGAGTGCGGAGGCGCCCTCAGAGGATCCTACATCACAGCTTTGGACCACAAATATCACATTGAACATTTCACCTGCTCCGTTTGCCCTACCGTCTTCGGAGCTCAGGACAGTTACTACGAGCACGAGGGCAAGGTATACTGCCATTACCACTACTCGACCCAATTCGCTCAGCGATGCAATGGCTGCCAAACCGCAATCCTAAAACAGTTTGTCGAGATCTTCCGAAACGGCCAGAACCAGCATTGGCACCCTGAATGTTACATGATACATAAATTCTGGAACGTGCGCCTGTCTCCAAGTGGGAAGACTTTCGAACCGCCAGAGATTGACCGCGATGTCAGCAATGAGGAACGAGACCAGATCTGTGACGAGGAAGAAAAGATGGAAGAAAAAGTCTACCGTATCTGGAGCGTGCTTTCTGCATTTGAAGAGTCGTCTGCCGCCTGCATTTCCGATATGTTGCTGCATGTTAGCAATGGTGCATACATCGATGGCGTTGTTGTTGCGAAAAAGTTCATTTTCCACGTCGAGGTCCTCTTCAAGGGTACGGACCAGCTTGCGTCTCAAATTTCTGCCCTTGGCGTAAAAGGTAAGTCATCTAATACTCGCCTGCCATTGCTTATGGTTATACTAACAACTTGGTGTAGAAATGGCATATGGTAGAGAAGCAAAACTGCTTTGCAAGAAAGTTGTCTCTTTCTTTTCCTTACTTTCAAAGACACAAGAGACCGGAGTTCGGAAGCTGGGAGTTACACAGGAGCTCCTTGCCCTTGTTACAGGGCTGGCACATTATTTAAAACTCCTTATCCGCATTGGCTTGCAGGGCTCTCTTAGATTAGAGCGTGAAACAAAGACCCCAGACGCCCTCTATGCGTTCCTAGACCTAACTGCAGATCTTGAGGAAGTGAACACTATCACAGCCAGTGATCTAAATACTGATACCTCACAGCTAGCCCACTCTCAGTCTGACTGCTGCGCTGCGTGCACTGAACCAATTGACGATGAGTGTATTGTCTTAGGCCGGAGACAATGGCATAAGAAGCCGCCGCACCTTGTCTGCGGCGCTTGTCAGGATGACCTAACACATGACCTTGAACGCGCAAGATGGAGTGAGAAGAATGACCGACCATTCTGTCAAAACTGTGCTGTACAGAGAGGACATGATCCCCAGGCTATTTCTGGATTTGAAAACGTTACCAAACTACAGCAATACGTCTTCCTGCTTCGAGTGGCTCTTGCTAGACTCCTCTCTGTCTTACGATCTGGCGGTACTCTACCACATACATCTGGTATGGCTGCATTCTACCATTTTATCTTGACTGCTTACTGACTATCCATATAGATGATCCCAACTTGAAGCAATACGAGGCAAACGATGGCCACCGTATTCCTCCACAGGCTGACCCCCATCTGCCACCTCAGCGCCCAGCTACTCGCTCAATGTCCTACACTGGTGAGCAAAATGAAGAGAAGGCGCCTTCATCCCTTGAGCAGACAGTTGGTGAAATGAGAAGACTCCGATCTACTAGAAATGAGCGGGCCATCTCCACAACTTTTAAGAAAGCTCGAACTTCGCGCATAATCTCTGGTCCTGAGAGCAGCAGTGTACAACCAGGTGCTCCTGGCGGTGCCAACAACGGTCAAAACCAGAACTTCCAAATTGTCGAAGAACGGGACGCTGATGGCGAGCCTGTTGCTGACCTTACCTTTGGAAACCAAGATGCTCTCACTTTGGACGATATTCCAAGAATCGTTGCTGCCGAGCAGGCCAAAGAGCAACGTCCTAACGCATATAAGCATGCTGGTGGTAATCTGATTGGAAGCGGCGGTCCAGCTGCTAAGCTTGTCAATGGCCATCAACGAGGTGTATCCGTTGACCAGCTAGGTGCCATGGAACGACCTAGAGCTAAGAAATATTTCTCAGAGCTATCTGCTCTAGAATATTTCATTGTTCGACACGTTGCTGTCCTTTCCATGGAGCCCTTGCTGGAAGGAAGCTTCAATCTCGAAGAACTTCTTGGTCTGATCGAACCTCGCAAGCCAACTATCTGGAACATCTTTAACCGCGCTTTCAAGAACGATCCTCGCAAGGTTGGCAAGAAGAAGGGCGTTTTCGGCGTAGCCTTGGAAGTTATCGTTGAAAGAGATGGAACAGAATCAACCCACGGAGTTGGCCCAGGCACATTGCGAATTCCAACCTTTATCGACGATGCGATCTCCGCCATGCGGCAGATGGATATGTCTGTTGAAGGTGTCTTCCGTAAGAACGGAAACATTAAACGACTCAGAGAAACCGCTGAGCTTATTGACACCAAGTACGAGGCAGCTGAGTTGGACAAAGAGTCCGCCGTTCAAGTTGCGGCTTTGATGAAGAAGTTCCTTCGAGAGATGCCTGATCCTCTCCTTACCTTTAAGCTTCATAGCTTGTTTGTTATTGCACAAAGTAAGTTCATTTTCGTCCAATGCCATCTTTTTAACCCGAAAGACGTAATGGCTAATAAAATAACTGTAGAAATCGCCGATCCAGTAAAGCGCAAGCGAGTTCTTCATCTGACTTGTTGCTTGCTTCCAAAGTCACACAGAGACACAATGGAAGTATTGTTTTCATTCCTTAACTGGGCTTCTTCGTTCTGCCATGTTGATGATGAGACCGGTAGTAAGATGGATATTCATAATCTTGCTACCGTTATGACCCCGAATATACTCTACTCTAATGCAAAGGTTGCTGGTGTTGACGACAGTTTCTTGGCTATTGAAGCTGTCACCTCCTTAATTGAAAATAATGATACCATGTGTGAGGTACGTACCGCGTTACATTACTACCATACCACCATATTGTCATGCTAATGTGAACATTACAATAGGTTCCGGAGGACCTTCTGTCTATCTTAACCGATTCGACGCTCTTCAACGGCAGTGCTGAAATCACTACCAAAGAAATCCTGAAGCGTTATGGGGCCTTGGGCAAACTTCCTGTGCCCCAGAGAGCCCCGACAGTCGCGGAAACCATTCCTGTGCGTTCTGGTTCTTCGAAAGGAAATAACTCTCCTATTGCCGCGCGTATTGACACCGATCCGTCTCAAGCTACAGCATGGCAGATGCAGAGTTCTGTGAGGCACGTCCACGGGCCTCAGGATCCTAACGCTCCCTTCCCTCCACAACCAATCCGAACTAATACCGGCGACAGCAGCCAGGGACAAGGCCAGGGCCAGGGCCAGGGCCAGGGCCAGGGATACGGCGGAGTGCCACCGCAGAAACCCCAACACCATCAACACCTGACACAACCACCAATGGCATACCGTGGCCGCCCTCCGGCCATCTAAGTGATGTTTTCTACACGTTTAACTAATTCCAGAGGAAGGAAGAGATAAAAAAAAATTCATGAGACGACCTTGACCTGCTTCCTGCATATTCACATATGGCGTCTGAATCTACCCTATTTGCATTCCACCGGACCGGGCAACAATCTACGGCGCGGTTCACTTGGTGCTCAAAACTTGGTTCATTGGGGATTTGCTTCTCTTTTGTTATTGGCCTTTTCCTTTTTTTCCTTTCCTTCTTCCCTTTTCTTTACTCTACACGGAACAAACGGTCTGGTATTGGTTGGATCTTCGTTTTTTTTTTCTCTCTTACTTTGATTCTCTCCCTTCTTTTTTCACACAATTTTTTTTTTCTTGCCCTCCTCTCCTTATTTCACCTTTTTCTTGTCCTTTTCCCGTTCACTTGCAAATCTAAAACGATGAAAAAAATCCTTTCTTGAAATGCAGCGGATACTGTATCTTGGATGCCGTTTGGTCTGACAAGTATACCCACATACCCCTTTTACTTTCACCTTTTGATTCCCATTTCTCTTCTCTTCTCTTCGAGGGAGGCCCGCCCCCCTTATCCAATCTGTGTGATTCTAATTTCCTTCTCTACCTCCCTCTAACCCGGCCTCTTCATGCATATCTATTTGAAAACGTACCTCAATTTTCTCCAATGCCCTCCTGCAAATACCTTCATAGTTATGACAAACAAGTTCCCCCTTTAATTTCTTTACCTTCTTTTCGACCTTTCTTCTTTTCTTCTTTTATTGACTGATTACTATTGATTCCCCCTTTTTTTTGCTCTTTTCTTGCCTTCTCTCCCCCCTTTTCCCCTCTAATTGACTTTTAACTTCTACGCAAATCCAACTACCTTCCTCCCTCTCTCTTTGCATTTTTTACCTTTTTTTTCTTTTGCGTTCCTGACGTCTCAATATACATTAGCCTGTCCCGTCTTCGTCTTCTTTGCTACATGATTGCTTGCTGCTTTTGCTCGCTGTGGACGTATACCAGTGGTTACTAAATCTTTTTTGTTGCTTTCTTCATTCCTCGATACAAAAAATCATGCCGCATCTTGCTTGTTTTTTAATACCCGGTAGGCGCCACTTAGCTAGAGACGTACATGGTGATGGCAATTACCCCGTAAATACGTGTTTTCTTTAACTCCTGTCTCTTTTCTTCGTTCCTGTGGTGCAATCTATGTATTATTCACTTCTAGGAGAAGCAACACGTTTGCTTAGAACGCTAGACGCTTTTTATGTGCCTTTACAAAATGCGAAGAACTCCCTAATTCTGTTGAGTCTGAGGGAAGTAAACATTATTTATACTCCTAACTCCTAAATATGCCAGCCATCCTTACTTAACAAACCAATCCCAATAGCCACCAAAGTTTCAAATACCATTACTAACGCTTAAGGCTTGAAAATATCAAGTTGAATCACCGGATGTGAAGAATCGAAAAGAGATAACCAAGAATCAGTAGCTAATGTAGGTGCCTCTAGACCCTACTTCGAAGAATTCTCCTGCCAGGAGCGGGCTGTTCCACCCCTTGACCCTTTCTAGCAGCAGCAACAGTCATTTTTCGGGCAGTTGAAGCGGTTGCTGAAGTAGCCGTGGTCGCAGCCCGGCTTCTAGAAGTCGGTGGTTTCTTTGATGACGCGCTAGAAGTCTCAGCCTTCTTGGTAGCGGCAGTCCTCGCCGAGCGTACAATTGTTGTCCCAGAAGTTGCTGCGGACGCGTTTGATGATGTGGTGCTGGTACTGACTTGCCGGTTGGTTTGGCGCGTAGCCGTCCTTGCAGGAGGCTTTCTTGTGCCAGCTGGTGCCGACTTGACAGACATGGCCTTCTTTGGCCTGACGACCCTTCCAGGTGCAGAGTCAGAGCTGTTATCGGGTGGGGTTACTCGGCGAACCCCGGCTGCGCCCCTCATGGTCCTAAGCTTAGGAGTAGCGGGAGTAGCAGCATAATTCATGTGTTTTGTAGGGCTTGTGTGCTTGATAGGGGAGAAGGCACGGATATGATAGGGTTCTTGCTGCTGTGTCTTCGTAGGAGACATCTTCAAAGGAGATTGCGGGAATGTCCTGGAATTCGAGGATTTTGGTGATAGGATGTTAGACTCTGTGCGTTGGGATACATTACGGGATGAAGAAGCTGGCATGGCCGGCCTGCCCCGCTGCTTTGGATTTGTGAGGGGATGATTTGAAAGATCAGGGTATCCGGCATTTTCCTTATCAGAAGAGCCATGACTGTAATATTTAGTTAGAATCTGTCTTTAACCAAGGGGTAAAGGAGCTAATTTACCTTTGTCGTGAGGTTCCAGTACGCTGTGCGGCAGCGGAGTTTTCTGGTGCTTGTGTTACAGGACGCACCGTCTTTACAGATTTAGAGGGCAAGCTCGGTTTTTTGAATGGAGACCTGGTGTCCGAAGTCTCTTTGGCAGCCTCCGAATACTTGGCCAGCAGTTCGCCCAAGTTCTGTTTACGAAGTGCCATGGGGATTCGATTTATACGCCGTTCAATTCTTGCCCGTAAATCTTGCGCCTGGAGGGCGTAGTGTGCGCGTAGTTTTCGCGCTCGCTCAGTAACTAGAAGTCGCGGTTAGCGATATATTGGCCCAACACTGGTTCACGCCATGGGAATCCCACTTTCTAGCTGCAGGTTGTCCATCAGGGCCTGCTTCTGCTTCTGGGTGATCCTGAGCCTCTTCTTCGATGGGCTCCTCGTAGGAGTAAACGCTTCATCATACTGGCTGCTTGGTTCAGGAGACTTTCGCTTTCTCGAGACGGCGGTCGACATTGTCGCTGTGAAGTCCTGGGCTGGCTATAATCGGAGCAGCGCTGTTATCCCTCTTTCAATGGCGTATAATGTCTATATATCTTGATAGTCAAGCTCGTCGTGGCGTGAGTTGCTGTTGGACTGTCGATGTTGATATTGAAATAAACAGGAAAAGGCGAGCCGCCGCGATATAAACAAACGGGATTACATAAACATTGCTGCGCTAGTCCCGATTGAGAGCTCCGCGGCAACCTTGAAGCTTCACTTCTTCGCTTCAGCAACGACGACGACGCCGACGCCGACGCCAGCAAGCCTCTTTCTCTACTACGACTAGCTATACACATATTCACGCCGTCTCTTGTCTCTCTCAGCTCCCCGTGAAGTTCCTCTCTTACGTCTGCTCTGTGTTATAAAAGCTAGATACATCTGTCACAGCCGCCGCCATGTCGCTCGAAGCCACTATGATCATGTCCGTCTCCCCCGGTTCGGTGTGTATGGACGACGGTGTCATGCTAACGAAGTATGAAATAGTATCGATAATAGTGAAAGCAGCAGAAATGGCGACTACCTGTATGTTAACATGGAACCTGTGAAAGCACCTGCAATCCATACCTACAGCTACTAACAGGATGATAGCCCCACAAGATTCGAGGCTCAAGCAGATGCTGTGAACTTGGTTCACTCCGTAAAGACACAAGCACACCCACAGTCAGCTGTTGGGCTGATGAGCATGGGTGGCAACGGCCCAGAGGTCCTGGTTACCCTGACTGAAGATATTGGCAAGATCCTAGAAGGTCTTCACCGGACAAAGATTGGCGGAACTTCACATCTGGCTTCCAGCATACAAGTTGCCTACGTAAGTGTATTGAACTATAACGTGTTCATCATACACAACCCAAGCTAACTATTGCTGTTTGCGTCTGGTGTAGCTAGCACTTAAACATCGAAAAGAAAAGGCTCAGAGACAGCGGATTATCGTCTTCTCCTGTTCCCCGGTTGTTGAAGATGAAAAGTCGTTTGTCAAGCTAGCGTTGAAAATGAAGAAGAACAATGTTAGCATTGACTTTATTGCTTTTGGCGAGCTTGATTCAGAGACGACGAAGAAGCTAGAAGCCTTCCACGAGGCTGTCAACAGCGGAAACGGATCAAATCTGGTTATCATACCTCCCGGCCCTAACCTCCTCAGTGACTCGATTCTCCCAACCCCAATCCTTGGAGGACGCGGTATGGGATCGCGTGAGGCAGGAGAGGATGTTGGCGGCGGCTCATTTGACTTTGGAATTGACCCCTCTGCCGATCCTGAGCTGGCATTTGCTCTACGCATGTCTTTGGAGGAAGAAAAAGCAAGATTAGAGAAGGAGAAGCAGGAGAAGGAAAAACAGGCCAAGGAGTCTATGGATAAGATCCCGGAAGAAGGCGGGGAGGCCAGTGGCAGCGGAAGCGGTAAGAAGGATAATGACAAGAAAGAAGGCGACGGAGATAAGATGGATACGTCGTGACGGCATATTGGTTGAAGTAGCTTTACGATGGGAAGAGATATATGGACAGCGTGAATTACTCTAGACTAGTGACGCTCGATGGCATTCCTGGCGTTCGTAGATCAATGTATTCTACTTGATATTGACCTTGGAAGCGACCGTACGTGCCCTCAGGCATATTCATGCCAGTACATACATATATCATCTGCAAACCCCCATTATCAATATCCCTGGATTATTCATTAATTCGTATCTTTAATAAGAAGGAGGCCCCCTGCGTAGAGTCTGTGTTCACAGCCGTCCTCTGTATCAAAACCTTAGACGCTATCTTCCCCTCAGCCACGTCGCTAGATGCCTATCAAATGACTCGCATCTCACAGGCATCTCCAGCTGATAGAAGGGATTCTTCATCACGTAGTCCGCATACAGCTCGTATATCTTGGCAATCACACTGTCCACATTCGGCATAAGCGGATCAGTGAAGAGCAAGAACTTGGTTCCTGTCACTGTTTGAAAACACGTCAATCTAAACCGTTCCGTCTCGAGGACTTCTAGGCCTGTCTTTGGAAGGCCGGGATTGGGTAGTGTGGAGGTCATGGGTATCGTGGATGCTGAGGTATTGGACGTAGCGGGGGCGGAGTAAGGGAACACAGGCGTAAGGGAGCGGGTGATGGCATGGACGCTGTTTATATCAGCAATCAGATCAATCAATGCTGGTCAGCTTGGAAATCCGGATATAGGGTGGCATGCTGCTGCTGCTGCTGCTGGGGTAGGTCGTTTGCGTACCCATGAAAGGTGCCTGCGAAGACGAGATAATCGTTTGTCGAGAGCTTCTGGAGGCCGGCCTGGAAGTCCCGCTGGTAGATCAGGCCTCCAGCCTTGTTGATAATGACGAGGGAATAGACAACCCTGGTGCCAGCAGTCAGTCCATGCGGATGCGCCGCAGCTTCATCTGTTGAGCTGTCTGCATACGAAGGCCAACTCACATTGCGTTCAGTCTGCTCCCATTATGGTCACTATTTCCCTGCTATAGCTCCGCCCAGGTATAATTGTCGATCCCGGGACTCTGTCGCCCCTCCGTCAGCTGCTGTCTGCTCGTCGCGTCGTCTTGTCGGCTTTTGCTCTTGGTTGCGCTTCTTCGTCTTTTGATGGTCGAAGTCGAGTCGATATCGTAAGTATTGTAACGACATTACACGATTACACGACGATTGGTGGAGAACGTGACACGTTATCGTATTGATTATTACACTATAAAATACCCCAATAAGATTTTCGACGTCAATAAATTATGTTTGACGGCGACGTCTGTTTGCATGATATTTCTTTGCACGTCCCTCGATCGACGGAGCATAGTAGAGATCTGCTAAGACGAAAGAGAGGGGGCGTTTAGTTTCTACAGAGTACGCTGGGACAGTCAGTGACCCGTGAGGCAGGCGTCGGGGAGCGCTCTCAGCCTAGTAGAAGCGTTTCATGGACAGGTAAAAGGGGCCACGACGATTGGCAGGGAGTGCTCCAAAAGCCGAGTGACAGGAGTGCGCAAAGAGAAGTCGAGGCATCTCATGCATCTCTTAACATCCGCACCAGGGTAATCCCAGCAACTCTGGAGGGCGCATCACGGAGGAGCGTGAGGCTCAATTCGTGCATTTGCGGCGCAGTCAGAGGCAAGACTTTCAGCCCTTGCAAGGAGCGGACGGCAGGCAAAAAAAGAGGAGGCAGATTGGCTGCAGGCACGATTTATCATGCTCCTGCAGGGGGGGTTTCTCCCCCCTCCTCATGAAGAAGAAGAAGAAGAAGAAGAAGAAGAAGACGAACGAGAAGAGAAGCAAGAGGAGGAGAAGGGATGGCTTCTCTGGCCTCCCTCTTCCATCACATCATGCTGCATCTTGCATCTTGCATCGCATTCAACCCATCGACCAGATTTCATGCAAGCCGGGCCTTATCGATAAAGCAAACTTCCGCTAACATCGTGGAATATAGCTAAAGTATGGGGTCGCCGAGTTCATCTGGCGGGAAGCTTTCTCGTGATAGCTGCTGGTGGTGATTGTCGATGCTTGCTGTCGACCGCAGCCCGTAGATTGTAGCATCCAAGGCCACCAGCCACGACAGCGGAGAGGAACCCGGCGTAGACAGCCGTTTAATCAAATAGTATCTGTCATAATCGGGCCAGACTCCCTGGTACACTAAACCTGAATGGGCGGGGACGCTAGTTAACTAAGGATCCAAGCAAGCTGCGATTCCAGGGAGCAAAACCGCTGTATGGATGTTTTTGTCTCCGCGTCTGCTTCGTCTGATCCTCCCGGTCCACCGCCAGCTGGTTCCTAGAAATCCTGATCGCCCGATGCTGCCGCTGCTGCCTTGCTTGCCTGTATGTATGTATCCACCTGTACCTGTACGAGAGTCGTGTTAGAGAGCAGTATCCAGCCCGTCAAGGGGAACGAACCGCGTGTATAAAAAGCTGAGCTTCGTCCCTCCCGCCGGCTGCTGCGCGAGCCAGGCCGATACGCAGACGTCCCTCGATCGTGGCTCCGTCGTGTCCGTGGCTCTTTTTTTGTCTCCTTTGCTCTGTTTGCTCTGCTCTCGCCTGTCTCGTTATCGCCTCCGTTTGTTTGTGGTGCTGGCTCTGATTTGTGCGAGCAGGCTGAAGCTGAACTTTTTCCCTTTTTTGTCTGTGGTTTCCTCTGCGCCTTGACAGCAACAACAGCTCCAGGTCACCCTCTTCTTAGCTAGGCTTGTCCTCTCCACCCAGACGGCGCTCTTCTCAGCTCTGCTCCCGGTCCTATATGATAGCTTTCCCTGTCATAAGCCTGTAATGATCTCTGGAGGAGCTTGCATGTTTCATCAGACCTGCTGAGTTTGCAAATCTGGTAATTCATATAAGAGGCGCAGACAGAGAGAGAGAAAAGAGACCGAACACGCTACAGCTTGATAGTGACCAGCGATTTGGGCAGCCATGTCGAACCAGGCGCTTCTTCGTATCGGAAGGGTATGTCTCTCTACCTTAGTAGCCTGGAAGAGGCCCAGAACGAGACAAGTCGCTGATGTTTCGGCGGAATATATAGGAGATCAGTCAGATCCAGCAGGGAGCTGACCTCTGTAAGTCAAGGACTTTTTACCCCCCCTCCCCTTTGCCTTGCCAATTACTCAGGAATTCTATCTTAGCACTTGCTGTGGCTTGCCAGGAAGCAGACATTCGCAACGTCAAGGCTCTCATCATTGGGCCGCCTGGAACTCCCTATGAATTTGGCTTCTTCGAGGTATGCTTGTAGTCATTTCTTCGGGGACTATGGTTCTAGCTAACTGAGCTCAATAGTTCTCTATCAAGTTTACTGAAGGTCAGGATGGTTGTCAAATATACCCATGAGACGCCTGATGCAGCGTATGCTCATATTCCATAATTTAACCAGATTATCCTGCCCATCCCCCGCATGTTCAGGCTATGACTACCAACGGCGGAAGATGCCGTTTTAACCCCAATATTTATGCCTCGGGCAAGGTTTGCGTGTAAGTTCTAATATTGCGAGTCAAATGAGATGGATAATTTCTGACACACTATGATATAGTTCTATTCTAGGGTAATTTCAATTCGTTCTCTTATAAAGGAGCATATGTATATATATATTAACAATATTTTCAGGACATGGGAGGGAAGCAGTGGGGAACAGTGGTCGTCAGCTCAAGGCCTAGAGTCCATCTTGATCTCCATTCAGAGCTTGATGTCTGCAAACCCATATGAAAACGAACCCGGATTCGAAAACTCTAAATCTCCCACTGATCTCAAAGCAATGGAGAATTATATTGCCAAGGTGACGCCACTCTTCTGATCATACCAGTTATTTCCGTTATTCTGACAGCCTCTAGATCCGACATGAGAATATCAGGATATCAGTGATTCAACGCCTGGAGGATTGGCTCGGCATCCAGCCTGATGGTACAATTATACCGTCTACCGATGAAATCACAGAGGACGAGGAAATGTTCGGGGACGAATATTCCCAGCCCCCGTTTGAGCCGTTTAAAGATCTATGCAAACGTCGCTTCCTCTGGTACTATGAAACTTATAAGAACACAATGGTTGAGGCTGAGGCAAAGTGCCCTGCTGGCTCACGCTTCCAGAGAATGCAGTTCGAATTCGCCGGCAATACAATGGACGGACATTTCAACTATGCCGAGCTGACCAAGAGACTAGATGCAATCAAGAACGCCATCATGAAAGAAACAGATTCTTGGGCAGAAATGGGCCGGAAAGCTATAAAGAACGAAACAAGAATTGCCGTCAACCTGCAACGACAGTATGAGCAAATTGTCGAGGACCTAAAAAATAAACGACATTTCACTATCGATATATCCCTTGATGAGGGAAATCCTCTTGTCTGGATGTTGACTTACTTTGGGCGGCCCATGACCCATCTCGACGGTGGTATCTTTAGAATTAAGATTGCCCTCAGTCCTAATTTCCCCGACGAGCAGCCTCGAGTCCTTGTTCAAACCCCTCTGTTCCACCATCGTATCTCAAAAGACGGCATTCTCTGCTATTTCCCGAAGAAGCTGGAGGATATGAAGGCACATGTTGAAGCCATTGTTGAGGCATTGGAAGATGAATCTCCACCTTATGACCCGCGAGCCACTGTCAACCCTGAATGCTCCAAACTCTTCTGGGGCTCTGCAGAAGACAAGAAAAAGTACAATCGCATGCTAAGACGCTCGGTCCAGCGCAGCATAGAGTAAGTCTCCCTCTCCTCTATTTCCCAACATGTACCCAAAACTAAATTATTGCGTAGTGAATGATTTTTACATTTACTGCACTCTAAACTTCTTTTAATATGGCCCTCAATACCCCGGCGGCCTCACTTTCGGTTATTTAGGCCAAGGTTACCTTTGCTAAATATTTTTTCGTGACCTCAACAACATTGTCATCCGGCTGTGTTAATGGCGTTCTTTCGGCGTCTGTCCCTTTTATTTATCTCTTGCCGCCTGGTTTCTTCCCGAGATTGTCAACTTAACTACTTGTGATAAGCCTATTGCAACTCACAGATACATATTACATTCTCAGACTCTTGATAATCGAGGTTATTTATGTTAAGTTTCAATATTTCATTTTTTTACCTTTGTCTTTCTTTCCCTAATCCATTGACAGTGGTCAAACTTGTCGAGTGCAGATCTAAATATATGCCTGGAACCGTGAGAGCAAGAACCAATTAACGCCTTTTTAATTTAATAGAATAAGGATCAAAATAAACTATAACAAGATATATGAAGAAACAGCGAGCCCACAAATCAAATAAACAAATACCACAATTAACCAGTCACTTGTTCTGACTCGCTCCTTTGGCCAGAAGGATCGTATGACACCACGACTTTCCATACAAACATCAACTAAACCCCCTTCTTTCACCTTAATATTCATTCGCATGTACTATTGCCTCTTGCAGTACCCCTGTACGTTGGTAGGCAAATGAGAGATCAGTTCTCTAATTTACCATTTTGCAGTGCAAGAGCTAAGAGCACAGGGCCACATATTTCCATGTGATGCCGCTTAGTGATATCCCACACAAATAGCTCATTCATGGTCATTAACGGGATCTCTGGCCCACTGAGTGGCTTGTTATATAAGTAATCGATGTACTTTTGGTCATAAGTTGCAATGATAAGTCTTATTTGTTCCCGTTCCTGAATTATCATAGGTCGACTAATCATAAATGTTACATTAGCCATGTGCGCGCTGGTGTTAAATAGGAATCACTTACCGGTATTGCTTTTTGGCGCCTGGTGCATCTGGCTCTTGATATATCCAAGATACCATCTGGGAAGTTGCCTGGTAGATGACCCTGTTGTTATATTGTCTGTTGGTGGGTTTAACTTCCACAATAACGGCAGATGGTTTTTCATCGTTGGGCCCAGGATCTCGCGAAGCGAGATGTCCGTCCGTTCTAGCTTCGAAGAGGTATGGCCTATCCCCGCTGTTTGGTTCTACATCTCTCTTCCCAAATCGGAATGACTTTCGAACTGGTGACCAATGGAGACTGACGTCGGGATGGTACATGCAAATGGAGGCGAGGAGCGCGATGAGGTAGCCGTTGACGATTTGTTCATCCTCCACCTTTGGGAATGCTCTGCGCGCTGAAGCAGGGCTCATGGTTGCATCACTGTTTGAGATCTCTGATGGGCTGTTTTTAGAGTTTTCATGAATCGTCATGTTGTTGATACCCTCAGCTAACCCCTCCGAAGGAGAATAATTTCCATATCCTGTGATTTGATCGGGGGGTGTCTGGTATCCCTTTTTCCCCAGCGGGGTTGGTGATTCATCTCTGTCATTCATGTTGGTTTTGTGGGCTGCGGATCGGAGTCGGCTGGAGATTGGGCTATACGAAACGTTTCTGTCCTGGTCTTCAACATGTTCGTATTGCTTCGGCAGGCTGATTACCTGGTGATGGGTAAACCAAACATATGAAAATGTCCCGAGACCGCGAGGTGGACCAGTGTAATTGGTGATTTGCGAAAGGTTTTCGAGATATATAGACCAGTCGCCATTATTCCCAAGCCATTTATCCGCTTGTTTGAACTCCTTGATTCCCCATTTCTCAACATCCTTATCTTTGGTCTTAGGGTGTTGGAACCAGACACTTCGAAGCAGGAGGTATTGCGATATATTGACTTTTGATCCAGAACCGCAGGGCGTAGAATAGATATTGGCTTCTCCAAGATTGTTGTCTTTGACCATTTTGGTCCATGCCGGTCTATCCACAGGAAACTTAACGATCTCGCTTGCCATGGTGTATCAACTCTCATCTTGGTAACAAATCGCTGAAAGGAATGAGTCAAAAGAGTGAGCCCACACAAGTGGTCGTTACTATTTGGCCCAAGTCTGGTGCGGGAGAAGGTGAATAGCCTAGAAAATATGGAATGAGAACAGAAAGTTGGATAGTAAAATAAACGTCTCTTTGAAGCAATATACTGCTCTTTAAATATTGTTCGCTGGATATATTGCGTGGCTATTTTAAGAGACTTACGCGCCCGTATCCTTGACCAGGAACTTGTATGTGTGTCAAAATGACAGCGATGGGAGGCCAGGTTTGGTTCTCACTGGAAAGATATGAGAGAAGCACATGGCCCACTGCAAACCAACAGTGAATGTGCTTGGTTGTGAAGCATTGTTGACATGGCGCTAATGATCAATAACCATATACCCAATTAGTGAAGTTCATTCAATCCACATGTAAGCGCCCAACACATGTAGAATGACATAAATAGTTAGAGAACTCGGAAATTTCATGCATAAGAAGTTTCAGTACGGTCACTAAAATAGATACTAATTGTTGGGAGCGGAGCAAGCGCTAAGGGATACATTTCCAAGATACCATGCTAGAATGACATTTCTGGGCGGTATTCTAAACTTAGACCAGGCGTTGCAACGCGTTTGCCTCCAAGGTTTTGAGGCTCGGCGCTTAACTATGCTTGGCATGATGAGTAAGCCATCCATAATCTTAATGCACCTTCCAATTTTAGGTTAGGCAGGTGGGACAGTTCCCGGATTATCTATTATACCGAATTACCGCAACCGCCCGGAATTAGGTTATATCACGTGGTGCTGCCTGTTCCGTTTACAACGCGCGCAAGTGTTGTTGCGAACTTGCCATCAACAATATCGTTGCCGGATCAGAACACTCAGTAGCGAACTACCATGGAGAGCCACACAGAGCTGAACACTGAGATTTTAGACACGTTGCTTGGCCATAAGAACCAGATCTCGACCAAACTCCATACCATCATCAAGGTCCTCAAACCAGACCTCAGTCAGGAACACATATACTTACCGGAGGACAAGCTGCTTAAATATGGTATACGCAAGGAGACGATGGATCTAGAGCAAGGTGGTCGGTTTTTTAAGCCGATGTCACAATCAGAGTTTGAGAACTTGCCTCGACTTGAAGAATACTATGAAGAGGATGGATGGGATCGGTATAATAAATGGGAATCTACTGATGATGAAATATATGATGCATCCCATATTCTGGTTAAGCTGGAACGCTTCATAGGAGGGGAAATCCCCAATACCCCAACGGACAAGTGGGGATGTCACCGGGTACTGACGGACTATGCGGAATGGGACTTTGCACAGTGAGTGACTGATTATTCTTTTTATTTTATTCAACATGGTTATTGATATTTTTCCGTTTGTCCATTAGCCTTGATCACACACTCTATGGCGGACATTGGGGCAGCACTGGGCCGGGAAGAGAACCAACCGACTGGCGTTTTGAGAGAGCCTTCGACAGGCACGCACGGGGTACTTATCTCCAACCCCATGTTATTTCTCTATCAGTTCATGGTTTATACCCTGATGAGGATACAAACTTGAAGATTGCCCGTAGTGAAGTGCTTGTTGCTGCTGATCTTATGAAGGAAAGATTGAAGTGCCCTTTGTATGTTACCAATGATCTATACCCGGTATGTCACGCCCTCGTACACTACCATCTTCTTACATACAGCTCTAGGCTAACCGGTTACACTATAGATTCTGATGGTTTCTTGCTTCAACCGACAAGTTCGTATGAATGAAGTATACTTTGAAAACGGAACCCTTTGCTTCAACTGTACTCCGTTCATAAACTTCGACACCTTTGAGCGATCTAAACTCGATTTACTTGCTCGTTGGGCTTTGAGCACGCCTATAGGCGAAACTAGCAAATACCCAAACATCAAACCAATTGCAAAACACTTAAACAGTTTTTTGAAAGAGAGGAGTCGCAGAAACGAGAGTAAATGCAAGACTCTCTCAAAGTCGTCGGAAATGCCCGTGTCTAAACGTATTAAGGAGCTTAGGAGGAGTTGATACAGTCTATCTATGGGGAATATGGGAATGGAGGTGTTCTCGAGGACTTTGTAACAAACCATTTATTTTTAGATACCCCTGGCTGGCTTTGAGTGATTACCTTTAAGGCCATGTACACGTTGTACTCATTTGGGAAAGAAT
>QQSR01000119.1:0-30767 GCA_003664465.1 Trichophyton mentagrophytes
CTCCTTCTGTTATCTCTCTCCTTTCTTGCCTTTCTGTCGGCTCCCCCCCCGAGCGCCCCAGAATTTCTGTGATTATTAGAGAGACCACGACACATCAACACAAAGCTGTGCCACCAAGGAAAATAAAAAAGTATTTGTCTTCGAAAGGCTGCTAGATTTTATAGAATGGCCCCCCCCCCCCCCCCCCCCCCCCGGACTTGAGGATAGATGGAAGATAATAAACCTAATCAGTTTTCTTTTAGCGGGTATCCTCCTTCTCCCTGTCCAGTTATAATGAGTAGGTTGAAAATAATACAATACAAGAAAGGCTAATGAATGCTATAATAAAAATATGCTGCTGCATGGTATCAAATTAATGGTAGTCATCATAAAAAAAAAAAAAAAAAAAAAGGCAAAACAAAGTGATGAGTAAGAAAGAAATCGGTGTTTTTCTCCTTCTCGCTTTAACCCCTTCTTCTCGTTTGAACGGTTCTCCTCGTGGCTAGGTTGCAAGTATATAATATTCTTCATCGATCGACTAGCCTGGCACGGCTCTGGCAAGAACACGGATATTGTCTACAAATCCTTTGATAAGGTCTTCGTACTGGTTGTTCATGTCTCCGGATAAAGCGAGGTCACCTTGCCGTCGGATTTCCGCTGAGGATATTTCGATTTCAAGCTCATGCTCGAAGTCTGCAGGGGTGCTCTATGGATATATCGTTAGACAGATGTTCGGTGGAAAAAAAAAAAAAAAAAAAAAAAACAGCTGGGGAGGAAGGGGGAAGAAGGGGGAAGAAGTACGTCTGTTGTTCCGACCTGCGTTAGGTCTATCTGGTATGCCAGATGTCTGTAACTCATGCGGTCTTTGTTTCGATCACCGCTTCGTTTCCAGTCGCTTGTCTGCTGCAGCTTGGATAGGTCTCCATCGTAGTTCATTTCGAGGTTCACACTGATGCGCCAGTCAAGACACGTTCGCGGACTGTAAACGTCTAGGTCGGCGATACGACACTTGACGATACGGGCTATGACGGCACCCGTGCGCACGTCTGTGGTTACCCTCACCTTGGGCTTGTGGCGTGGGTGTAGATGGTGTTGGACAATTGGAGGGAGGTCGTTGGCAGAGATTTCGTAGAATGTATCTCGTTCACGTTTGTGAGCGTAGGCGAGTGGGATGCGTGCTGTCCCTTGGGATACGGATGTTTTGACCGCCTCGTTGAGAAAGTTGTTCATCGCCCGGTGTTGGGCCTGGATTGTGCGGGAAAAAAAAAACGTATATTAGCAAACACTGGGAGATATATAAGCGGTGGGAAAATGAAATTACCTGTGACATTGAACTTTCAAAGGCCAGTCTCAGATTGGGGTCGTCCTTGCTGATGACAGTTTCTGAGAGGATGGGAAGACGCAGCCTCTCGCCCCGACTTTTGTCTATCAGTCTGCCCAATTTGGCTTCGACCTCGAGAATGGCTCCCGATCCAACAGCCATGCCGCCAGCTGGGCCGGCACCGATGTCTTTGCGCATGACAACTTGTTGAAACAAAAAGTCACATATCAGTTTGGTCAGCTCTTCTGACGGGATGACATTTGTAATCGTAGGCTCCCAAGGTCCTAGGGGGCTATCTGCAGCTGGTTCCTTGACAGCATTGCCATTGACCGCCATGTCGGCATCCCTTGAAGGTCGAGGAGGAAGCGAATCAGAAGTGAGATTCCGGTCGAGGCTTTCACGCTTCGGTAACGGTCGTTTACCTGGAAAGACGGAGGTTGGAGGTTGAGCCAGCGTCTGGCTGCCCTTGGGAGGGATGGGGGGAGGAGTGCCGGATGTTCTAGGAGCTTTGCAGGCGAATATGGGAGGCTGGGTGTATCTCTTGCGTTTCTTCCGTGGGGGGTACATTGGGACACGTTCTGAAGAAGAAGAAGAAGAAGCAGGCCCGGGAGCTGCAGAGATGCTGGAGCGCGGTTGGTGCAGAGGTTTAGGGGGAAAAGGGTGATGCTGGAGCGTTGGTGATGCTTCCTGGACCGGACGACGACTGGTCGGCGAGCCAGAGGCAGTGGTAGCTGAGTTTGTTATGTTACTGATAGATGCGGTCTGTGGAGTTGAGGGAGGAAAAGACGGACGGGCAGTGGAGGGAGGAAGGGTTTGATGTTCCAGTCCCTGCTGGTGAGTTGTTTGCTGGGCCAATTCCGGGTCCTTATGGGGCGTCTGGAGGGATTGATTGAGTATGCTATGGTTGCTGCTGATGGCATTGTCTCTATTGATGGCGTTGCTGGCGTTGATATCACCATATGGGGCTGCTCCCTGTTGAGAAACGATGGTCTTTGGGCTGACACTATCAAGGTGCTGCTCCTTTTCCCGTTCCATGGAGAACTGCCGGGGATAAGAGTCTGTAGCTACTGAATTGTGCCGTGAGATGGGAGTATGCACCGTTGGAGACACACCGTCTCTCTGGCCGCCGGAGGAAGCATCCTGACTGCCCCAGGGGCTTCCCAGACGAGCCGACAGGGGAGCATCGTGGCCTGAAGACGGGGGGCGGACCGGATGGGGGGATGGTCGACGGTAGGAAGATCCTGGAGGCGCAAGAGGTGTCCCTGGCTGCGATCTCTGCTGCTGCTGTTGCTGCAGAGGTTGCTGCTGCTGCTGCTGCTGAGGCGGCGGCGCCTGTTGGTGATGGAATGCCTGGAGTTGCTGCAGTTGCGGCTGCTGCTGGTGCTGCTGGCTGGGCGAGTAAGGGTGGCCCGAAGGCTCACGGCCAGACGGATAGGAGAGACTGCGCACCGACGACGGCGAGGCAGCCGAATGGACCGAGTGAGAGCGCTGCTGGGAGAAGTAAGACGAGTGCTGGGTGCCGGCGCTGGTCGGCTGGGGCGTGAAGGGCGAGGAGAGCGAGGCCGCAGAGGGCGGAGGCAGCGAGGAGGCCGAGTATGGCTCTCGCGGGACGGGCAGCACGCTGCTGGCGCGCTCGCCGGGCTCTCTGCCGGTCAGGATCGAAGCGAGCGGCGGCTGCTGGTACGGCGACTGAGCACTCGAGCTCATATAGGACGCTGGCATGCGCTTGGGGGACTGCAGAGGAGGCTGCAGCGGTTGCGACGGCCGTCCGCCGCCGTACTCGTGGAGATGCTGCTGCTGCTGCTGCTGCTGCGGCGGCGGCGGCGGCGGATGGTCATCGTGGACGCTGCCGCTGCGCAGCGGAGGCTCGTCCGGCCCCAGCGAGTGTATCGAGAGCGGCCGCTGTGTACGCTGCGGTTGCTGCTGCTGCTGCTGGTGATGCTGCTGCTGCGGCGGCGGCGGTTGTGGTTGTTGTTGTTGTTGCTGGTGCAGCTGCGGGCCCCGGGCCGCGCCCACGGCCGAGTCGGAGTTGATGATGGTCCTGAGGTCCATGGCGTCTGGAGAAGAGGCCGCGGGATCAGATGCGAGGCAGCGACATGATCGAAGGGCGTCTTTTCAGGCGGCGCGCGCAGTCGGGGATCGGGGGGTGAAGTTCGTTAAAGAGGAGTTGGTGGTTTTTTTTGTTGGAAGTTCAAGACTTCTAGAAGGACTTTTTCTTTTTCCGGGCCAGGACGGACATGGGGGAGGAAGTAGATTAAGGATAGAAGCGCGGCAGCGAGCATAAGACGGAGACGGAGACGAAGACGAGAGCGAGGGCGATGAGCAGCCGCTGGAGTCGCTGGTTGTGGTGGAAGACGGCGTTGATAGTGACATTAACTGCTACAGATATAGATTTGGATGAGATGAAGTAGATTGATAGAGTAGATTGATAGAAGACGGATAGAGTAGATTAGATGAAGGAGTCATTATTGACCCGTATGGGAGTATATAGCAGTATCAATCTTAATATCAATCTTAAAGAAGGCCTCCTCTCCCAGCATCATGCCCCTGAAACCCCAGTCGAAGAAGAGAAGATATCATAGTTGATAGTTAGACATAGATACAGACATCGAGGCCATCCTGCCTCGTGTGTTTCTTTTGATTCTTTTGATTTCACACTTCCAAAGAATATAATACCGTCACAGGTAGACGGAGCACCCGTGCCATGGCCAAAAGTAGGTGTAGATCAGGCTAGAAGAGAAGTGATGAAAGGGTGCCAGAGAAGAAAAGAGATAGGGAGAGATGAATAGAAGAGACGAAGAAGGTCTAGATGGAAACTCCCCAGAGCCCTCTTCCGCCGCAGACACCAACCCAGTCTCTGCCTGGGCCGGTGGCGGGGATGTGAGGCGCCCAGCTGATGTTCGACACTTCATAGTCACAGCGCCAGGCGGCCGCAGGACCTCGTTCGAGGGTCGAGGGGCCGCTGCCGCTGGCTGAGGTTGCGGTAGAATTGCTGCTGTTGCCATTGCCGCCGGAGTGGAGGCCCTGTGGCTGCTGGGGAGGCAGTGGCAAGGCGGCAGCGTTGTTCTGGTTGATGAGGTCCCAGATCAGCACCAGCGAGTCGTCTGCTCCCGTAGCGATTGTGCCTCGACGGGATGGAGACCATTCCAGACAGTTTACCGGCGCAGCGTGGCCCTTGAGTTCAAGCAGTGCCTGGCCGGGCTGGCGGACGTCCAGCACCCGGATGATGTTAGAGTCCTGGGCAAACGTCGCCAGCAGGTGGGCATCATGTGGCGATGCTAGGTATATACTTAGTCCAGCTGTCTTTTATCTGCGTTGATAATATATATATATATATATATATGGATAACGTACCTGCAATGCGTTGGAGCGGTGGTGGCCATACGGAAGATTGGCCTGGCGAGAGGTCTCCGGGGCTCCCTAGGGAATGTTAAAAAAAAAAAAAAAAAAAAAATTATGATTATAATGCAGCACAGGTTGTATGCTTACCCTTATCGTGTTTCTCCGAAGGTTCGTAGATGATGGTGCTGTGCTCTAGGCTTCTGAGATCAAACATTCTCACGCTGCCGTCTGCACCACAGCTAACAAAGACGTCCACGCTGTTTGCACAGAACCGGACGTCGTAGACCTCCTTGTCGTGGGCAATGAGCTGCGTCTTTGCCGTGAGTGTGGGTATGTCCCATATCGTACAGGTGGTGTCTATACTCGAGGTAATGATCAGACTGGGGGAGACGGCGTTCCAGTCTAGCGATGTTATGGGCGCAGTGTGTTCGGGAGTCTTGGAGTTAGAGAGGAGCGCAAGCGGGGAGAGCTTCTGCAGCGGCGGAGGGCTCTTGTTGCTCGCGCTCATCCGGTTGATCGAGTTGCTGCCGTAGTATTGCGGCTGGCTGGGGTTCGAGGGCAGCGACCAGAGCCGGAGATGGTCGCCCGAGGTAGCCAGCAGGTCCGTCGACTGTTTCTGCGATGATGGCGGCTCCCAGAGGATGCGAGTAACCGGGTACGAGTGTGTTGCCTCTGCCGTCTTCACAAACTCCAGCCCCGGGTCGTTGTCGGGATCGTTGTAGTCCCGCTCAGCCGTCTGCGCGTGAAGTATTTGGATCTACATTTGTTAGCAAAGATACACGACGAGCCATGCTGGTTTTCATTTAGTTAGGTGACGGACGGCGTAGAAACATACGTAGTTGTGGGTGTCTTCTAGATAACTTCCGAGGGCAATCTTCCCCGCCGAATTGGTGTTTGGCGCCGCGGGCCACTTGCACCAGTCGAGCGCATACAACGCCCACGGAGCGATATAGCTGCTGTTCTTGGGCGTGTGCATGTCCCCGTTGTGGATGGTGGACGAGCCGGCCGAGTCGTCTATCCGGCCCAGGTCCATGTGAGGCCGTATATCTGCCAGCCCGAGCGGCGAGTACGGCGTTGACGATGACTGTCCAGACGGGGACATCATGCTGGACTGCTGCTGCTGGTGCTGTTGCTGCTGCTGGTGCTGGTATCGCTGCTGATCTACTCCTGGGCTGGAGGGATACGACTGCAGCTGGCTCATAGACGACTGCTTCGACGGGGTCATAGGCACCGCTAGCTGCGAGGGAACTCCGGACGAGGAAGACGAGTTGTGTATGTTGTTGCTATTATTGTGATGTGTCGTAGATGGCTGTCCCTGGCGGCTTGCAGGACCAGGCTGTAGGGCTCCCGGGAGAGCATTATTCTGGTGCTGCTGCTGCTGGGAACCCGGCTGCTGCTGGATGCTCAACAGCGGCGGAATCGAGCTGTGCTGCTGCTGCTGCTGCTGCTGCTGCTGCTCATTTTGCGGCTTCGAAGAGGCGTTCGCTGAGGGCATATGCAGCTCCTCTGGCTGCCGTGGAAACGTAGGCGCTCTGCTGCGGGGACCGTCGAATGGTATACTAGGCTCGGCCATGGCTCGGTTGGGCACGAATACCGCCCTTCGTCTGCTGGCGTGAAGCTGACCAGCATGCAGCAGCAGGGACTCTGGCGTTTAGTGGCCACGATACGGGCATAATACTAAGAGCCAGAGTCGTAGAGTCGCGCAGCCGTAGGGGGTGGCAGAGTCGCAGGTAGAGTCGCAGGTAGAGTCGCAGGCGTGTGCAGGCAGGCAGGCAGTCAAGTAGATGTCGACGCCCAAGGGGGGTCCCTTTTGCCGCTTGTCCGCCTCGTCTCGCCGTCTCCCGCTGGTCAATCGCCGGTTCGTCCTGCGTCTCTCGTCGTGCGCTTGTCCGGCTCGTCGTCTTCGCGATGTCTGCCCGTCTTGTCTCGTTGTTCGTTTCTTGCTTCGTCGTCTCGCTCGACTTCTTCGCCGGTTGACGTCGACGGTGATGCTGACTAAGACGAAGCAACCCGCGGCGGTTTCAGCTTTCTTCGACTTTCGGCTTCAAAGGGAGCATCAAGCAAGAAAGCAAAAGACGACGAAGAGGAAGGACTAGAAGAGGACGGGAAGAGATGGACGGCCGTCATTCAGCACTGCTGCTGCTCACTGATACCCCGTCGGCCTTTGCAGCACTGAGGGAGACCTGCGGCCATGCTCTATCAACCATCCTGCAGGCGCTCGCGGCAGCTTCACGAGACGACAAGGACGGCCGGCCGGCAGTGCTGGACATAGCCGTCGCTGTCAGCGGTAAGGGGAAGCCCTTTGGCCTGCTGCAGCGGCTCCTGGCCGATATCTACCGGCTGCTGGCTGTTGTCAGCGTTGCTGCATCGGTCGAGCTGGACGGGCCCGGAGGCGTTGATGCCAGGGTCTTCTTCGTTGACCTGGACGGACAGGCCGCCGGTGATGATGATGATGATGATGATGATGATGATGATGATGATGCATGCGCTTACGGTCCCATAATTGATGTCAAGTGCTTGATGCGGTCTAACAGGTCGTGGGATACGGTTTATCTGGCATCGGGATGCGAGAGAGCGGCGTCATTTGCAGCTATGCTCTCTGCCAGGGAAACCGCTTATAACAGGATAAAGACAGCAGATGTCCGTACCCTGGACCTGAAGACACCAGGAGAGAAGCCATCAACGGGCCTCGTCTTGAGCCAGGGGACAGCTCCGCCCGCTGCTGCGGCGGCGCATTCATCTGTCGCCGTGGGAGGGACCTTTGACCACCTACACGCCGGACATAAGCTACTTCTTACTGCAACCGTGCTGGCATTAGATACATGCCCGTCCCTATCTCAGCCTGCACGGCGGGACGGTCAGGAAAAGCGAGTTGTTACCGTCGGTATCACCGGCGATGAGCTGCTGGTGAACAAGAAATATGCTGAATTCCTAGAGTCCTGGGAAGACCGCTGGCAGGGCGTCTGGCGGTTCCTCCAGTCTATTACCGACTTCTCCCCTTCTAGCACCGTGGACGTTAGGCGTGAGAATGAGCCATGCCCCAACGGTAGACGGGCCATCGTCTCCTTGTCCCCAGGCTTAGAGTTTAGGTTCGTCCAGATTGCTGACCCGTTCGGCCCTACGATCACAGACCGCGACATCACGGCCTTGGTAGTATCAAAGGAAACTCGCTCTGGCGGTCAGGCCGTCAATGACGAACGTCTGAAGAAAGGATGGTCGGCTCTTGAGGTCTTTGAAGTCGATGTTCTGGATACTGCTGATGCTGTATCAGCTTCAGAAGACAGCTTCGAATCCAAGATATCAAGCACGGAAATCAGGCGGCGGCGGATGAACCTCGCTAAGGGGAGCAGTCTCTGAGTATCCCGGACTTGCCAACGGAAGTGCTTTCCCTCCCTTACTGGCAGTCTCCCTTGTATGTACATAGCCATATGCTGATACCTACACCTCCTCTATTATTATTCATGAATGTTATGCCCCTGAAGACACACGGTCTCGCCTTTTTTTTTTTTTTTTTCTGCCCTGTATTCTCCTTGTCTTCAATTCTCCTGCATGAGAATATTTACACCCCTGATAGACAATTGGTGGTTCTAAGTATACTCACCCCTTTGTCGACTAGTTGTAGACCCTGGAAACGCTAGGAGTTGTTCCTGTCATAGTTGACTCCTGCGGCGTCTGCATGGCATGGCACACCACACTTCCCCCATGTTTGCCTTGCAGGGGGGGTGGCTAACGGCCAGCGCATTGCAAATTGTTATGCTGGGAAACTTTTTTTTGGACAGTCAATTGGTCGTTAAGTCGAATTTCGTGTAAAATGCCATCTCGCGATGACGTGCTTCAACACCTTGGTATTCGGTGAGAAATTTGGCCTCAAGAATCATTCTGTACGTGTTAGTTCAAGAAGTGCAGCCCCTTTGAGTCTAGACGAATGTTGCAAGCGGATCAATGCACATCTTCCTCCAGTTTTGCCCATCCCTGCTATCAATTGCATTTACCTAGGCACGGAGTATGGAACCCAGGCAAAAAAATGGTGATCTAGCATGGAAGTAACTCCTAATTCAGGGGTATATCAGTCACATATGCCGCCCATATCATGAGCTGCTGCTCCAGGGCCACGTAGTTCATTCACCGGAGGCTGATGACGATAGGGACACACTTGCTGCTGGCCGGTGGGTTTCCAGAAATATGCTTTGTCCACATCACTTCTCCTTGCAAGCCAAGTACACGCCTACATGAAGAAGACATGCCCTTACCTGCAGTTGGTGGGGGCCATTGGAACACGTCTGAACATGACTCGGGTAACTGCGGCACGACTCAACGACACGTAAGTGAGGCTAGCTGCCTCGTCTGATATCGAGTTGAGTTGTGCTGGGATATATCTTACAACATTTGGAGGGGGATGTGGAAGCGCTGGGTTTCCTGCTTTGCGCCCTTTTTTTTCACGGTGACCAGCTGTCTAGTTAGTTAAGGGGGCATAGCCCATGGCGATGTATAATGCCAGCTTCAGCGAACCAGAGAGTGCGGAGAATCACTTCTCTGGTAGCAACACCATCACCTGGCAAGACATATATTAAAAAATATTGTTGCAATTGATGGAATTCTTCTGCGCACGCTTTCATCAATTGGTTTCCCTATCTTTCCCGATATGCAGCAGGACAGTTTTGTTTGACCTTTGGCTGTGGACCTAGGTATTTCTTGTATGCTAATAAGAGCGGCGAGCATAACTAATACACTGCGGAACGGACTGGATTAGAGAACTCTGCCCCCATCTCTCTGGGACTTGGCGTATTCGACCGAGTTGACTGACTAGCTATACGAGTGCTTGAGGTTTAGAGATCCTATCCGTACGTTGGACGAAATCGCAGCTTGATGCAGTTAAGCACTCGAATTGTGTGCTAGGGCCGCGGGAATCCTGATTTCTCATGAATTAGCCGCTTGCAATCCGACGAGGTACGTAATCACGATGTGAAGTTCACCAATGACATAGATATAGACAACATACTTCTGTTCCATACTCAGGGAAAACGGAACTTTCAATTTGGTTGGCCCTGAAGGATGTATACCAGAACAAAATAAAGTATAGTGCAAATGGTTTAGTTATGTGGCTTCGCCTTGAACGCTGCACTGATAGCCACACAAAGTCCAGAAGAAAAAATGGCTCCGATAAACAGGCATAGTTACCAGAAATACATCGATAACCCTGCAGGGGTAGAAACGATGTTTTATGTAACGGCTGCTAGTTCGAGATTGAGCAGCGACTTAGGTACCATGCAATCGTGAAAAGGAGGCGTTAACGTTGACCTATTTGAGAAGAGATTTGACCATCAACGTGGATGAGACTATATTTAGAGTAGAGAGAAACAAAAAAAGCCCGCATCAGAGAGAGTGGATGTTTATTTATTCTGAAGCTGAAACAATCCGAGATGGTGGGTGACCGGGACTCCCTAGATTATTGTTCTAAGTAAGCGCTGTGATTACAGGGGGGTTTGCGCCATCCAGACTAGGATGGGGCCAAAGTCAGGTAATGGCGACTATCTTTTCACGTAGGAAGCTGGAAAAGGTAGTTAAGGATGAGCTAACGAGATTTTGCAACGAAAGATGGCATCAATACCTCGTAGATTTGGAGCTGTAGCTAGTGGCCATACATACCAGCTGTGCAATGCAGCCACAATGATGGATGTGGTATGAGAAGGACTATAGAGTATGACGGTATATCTCACACGACATATCACCGGGGAAGGCGGGGGGCTAGGGGGGGAGCACAGCCTTCCAGGGGGAAGAGGGAATGACATAGAGGTGGCAAGCTGAAGGGGGTTTGATCAGGATGCATTGACATAGAAGGAAAATGGAAATATATGGCTAACCCTCTTTTAAGTCTGTGCGGACATGGATTGCTAAGATGCAGTATGGACGTATCACGGCGAGCTATCCAGCAACTTGTGGAAATGATTTAATGCTCGTGATTTGGGCGAAGTGCTAGGGACTGCACTGCTGCTTGTCACTTGCTTGCAGTCTGTGCAACCCCACTCCGTGCGCTTTGAGAGTACGATCTTAGCTCTCCGGTTCAATATCTGGCTCCCATTTTCGTTTATTGATGTTGTGCCGTTCAGCATTGTAGGTGTCCGGGATTAGGACCAACAGGGATGCGATCCAGAGATATTTGGGATAGAGCTGAGGTAATAGGGGTCAGCTATCAGGGGCGGAATCATAGAGGATTCCACTGAAGGACGGTATATCACTGCGATATAGGTAAGATTTCCCGTAGCTATTGGTTGGGAGTCGGGTCTGTGTATGCGCCTCAACACAAAATAAGCATGTACCGAGAACCAGCCGCTCTTTCACCTTGATAACTAGCCAATCTCGCACCACAACCCTGTCCGGGGACAAACCTCAAGTCTTGGTAAAGGCGAAGCACAGGGTTAATGCAACTGTCTGTAGCCACTGCCATGGAGATCTCAAGATTGGTGAAAGTCGAAGCAGAACCGGCTGATCCCAGAGCCTATTAGTTATTAGCATTCATCCTGCCGTTCGTACTTCGCGTGTCCACACGGAGTACAGTCGAGGCAGCGTAAGTCGTCCCGCTTACGAGAACGCGCCATCCGGACTTGCTGGCTCTAGATGCCCGGTATACTGAAAGGAACCGGACGGAACTGAGTCGGCGTGCACTTTTCAGGGGTATGCTGCATGTTTGGGATGATCACTTCACGAATGAGCTGCATGGCCAGTCCCATCAGCGAACACTGTCTCGCCACTGTACGGAGTAAGTAGACATCTTGCATTCCCACATAGTGCATCATTATAGAAGCAACAACAGCAATAACGTCAGTAGTACTCCGTACTCTGTAGTAGTAGTTAATTATTGTTGTCGTTGTTGTTGATATCCGTAGTTGATGTGAGGTTGAAGTCGACGTCGAAGATGAAGTCGTTTTATCCCAAACGGGCTGACCGCCTTGAGTTCTGCCGCCAGCCAACTAACTAACTCTCAACTTCATCCAACCTTCAACGACGACATCGAGGTATCAAAATCAAACGAGGCTACAGCAGAATCAAGCATCAGTCTAGTTACGAGACAAGCCACGCTGTCCAATGGAGCACGCATAGTTTCCTCCATCTCACGTGGCAGCTGGCGCTAACAGAAACACTCTCTGCCTCCGTGGTTTTCCCATCTCTGGTTATAGCAACTCGTTTATATATATATCCTGATCCCGGTGGCGCTGTTCCAGGCTAGGTTTCCAGAGACCCCAGCAACGTCCCCGTCTTTATTCGGTTCAAATGCCATCATGATTCGCTTGCTTCGTGTGAAATCGCCAGCGGGGATGTCTGCCGTTGCAGGAGTTTTGGCTTGTGCATCGTCCAGGGATTGAGCTGTGCAGAAGAGTCCAAACACGAGAAGTGCAGAAGCTCCATGGGCCGACAGGAGGGCTCCCTCAAAGACGATTCGTCCGTTACAGCCGCGCCACCTCTCTGGTCGTGCCTGTCCCCTCTCAGCTCGCTCACGATTCGCAGCGGCCCGCCCTGCTGCCGCTGCTGGCTGGGGATCTGCTGGTAGCTTTTTCGGTCATGTGACCTGATGGTGGGTGAGGAGAGTCCAGGATTGGGCCAGCGAGTCCTCCTTTTCTCCCGCCTGCCCTACGTGCAGACGACCTGCAGTCGTGAAGGAAAGCACCCGAAAAGTGGACAGACAGCAAAAAAGAAAAGAAAAACACAAGAGGAACAGAAGAGAGAACCAGGAGGGAAAAAGAAACGAAACGAGAGGGAAGGAAAAAAAGGTAAAGGGAGCCCTGTCTGATCATGCACACGTCTGTCAATCCTACTTGACAACATTGGGGCCAGGAGTACGGAGGTTGTCGCTTGGAATTGTTCGGTTTTATATCCTGCGTCTCGCCCTGCCCAACTATCGCCCTTGCGACTGGAATCTGTTTATCCAAGCTGAAACGGTGTAGTTATATATCATCTCGGCATTTTTGATCGCCTCATTTCCAGCTCTATTTTTTTTACTATATATACTCTATGTTGGTACCAATTACCCCATACAGGCTGTCATCGATCTTCAAGCACTCCAAGCATTCCGCTCCAACACAAGCAAGCTGCAGTGATCGGTGTGCCTGGAAATTTATCTCGTGATTTCATATTGTGCCATATGACCTAGTAACCCTAGCACTTGCCAGGCTGTTGATCCATCCCTCTCCATCTCTGATTTATTTGGTGCTCTGGTATTATCTTTTGGACCAACTTTTAATTTGTCCCCCCTCTACCCACCCAGCAAGCTAATGACTCGGAGTTTATATCGATCCTGAAACAGCTGGGAAAAGGAAAGGAGGGAAAAAGAAGAAGAAGAAAGCTGTTGGCAGAAGGGGGGGAAGTGACGCGCAAGACGGTACAATGGATAACGAACCCAAAGGCATACTGCGCCTCTCGAATGAGTTGTTGAAGGAAATACTGGATCATCTCACACGGGATCCAGAAAGATGCACCAGTGTTGACCACCGCGCATATCTTTCTTTTGAGAGCGTTAGGAGACCGAGCCAGCCGGACCCCCCGCGTTTGTGGCTAGAGGGCAAAAACGGGTGTCATGAAGACCTCCGCAGCGATGTTGACCGATTTCGAGAGGTTTGCAAGCGGTTTTCAGAAGTTGGTGCAGCTCATAAGTTTAGTCGGGTTGTCGTCCGGTTTTCAGAGCCTGCGTTTAAGAAACTTGACCAGCTGTCAAGCATTCCGCACCTGGCAAGGCATGCAAGAACCTTTACATATATAATCCGGTCATTTTATGTAGAAGGTAAATTTTTGAATGCCTGTCCTTTTTGTATTGTTTTCAATTCGTATCTTGCTTTACGGAAATGCTCACGGACCATTTTGTTTTACAGGAAGAGATAATATACCCCAACTGCTTTCAACGGCCGATTCAAGCAAGCTCAATCTGGCCGAACATATCCACCGGCTTGAAGAACAGAAGAGATTGGTTTCATCAAATGAAGATTTGAACTCCCTTATAAGAGCAATGAAATCATTCACATCTCTTCAACACGTGAAGATCTTGAGGGTCCAAGATGAAGCGGAGCGTGATTTACGATCGTTCATTGATAGGCATGATAATCCGCTGGACCCGTTAGTAGTGGTGGATTGGAATCCTGCATGCATTCGCGCCATTCAAAACGTTGGTCTAGCACTGTTGGAGGCTGGATCTCCTGCAAATCGCTTCTCGGGCCCACAGATCAACCCCCAGGCTACACTTACACTGAAAAGGGCACCCGTGCAACTTCTTTCTGCCCTTGCGACAAAGCTGACATGCCTTGAGATTCATTTTGATGCAATGAGATACGTTAACGCAGAGATGAGGGAGCTCTCGGAAGTCTTCAAGACCTTATTCACGGCAGCTAAAAATATGGAAGCTATTCACCTGGGGTTCCCATCTCGGCTACCGTTAGACCTCCATCTGGAAGATATATTCCATAACGTGCACTGGGAAAGGCTCCGTGCATTTGGTATCCAGGCATGGAGACTTGACTCGGAAGAGATTATTAATTTTGCTCGACGGCACCGCAGATCTCTCCGTGGCCTTCGCCTTCGTGATGTCCTGCTAAAGGAAGGAAGCATGTGGAAAGATATTTTATCCATGCTCCACGATGAAATGGAAAACCTTGAGTGGGTCAGTCTACGTCGGATTGATTACTCAAACGCATTTGACGAGAAATGGGCTACAAGCGCAGACATATCTGATATCCAGTCGTTCCCAAACTCGGATAGTGAAGATGATGAGATGTTTGAACCATACGTCCCAGGCAACTATCATAATATCAACGGAGACGATGACGATGATAATACCAGTCTCGGCGATGAATCAGATGGCCTCAGTTCTCATAACGGTGACGTTGGACCTAGAGCAAACCAAATAGAATTGATACCAGACAATTCTCTGTCTGCTCCATTGCTTCTACCTCCTTTCACTAACCAGTGGGAGGTTCTAAGTTCTATTCCAGCGGATGATCTGGAAGATGACGGTAGAACGGTGGATTATCGGCAACGAAAGATTTGGGAAGCCTGGGTTATATCCAAATCGCGAGTTTCTGCTAGCCAGGACCGTTGTAAGTGAGCGTTTTACGCCTGTTCATTCATACCAGAGAGAGTTCGAGAAGGTTACTTTTTCTTTCCCTCCTCCCCTTTTCATGCTAGGTCTTTGTGGTTGCTTTCTGTTCTTCTGTTTGGGTCTTTGACCGACATAAAATCATCTTTTATCTTTGAATGTACTTGATGTTTTTGTTTCCCTGATTTTGTTTTGTTTTGGGCGGATATATTCATCTCGACCTTATTGACGATGTTACGTATTTATATCTACTTCGGCTTTCTTATGAAGAATCATGAAGGTATGAGAAACGAACAATATAATCTATTAGCGTTGTGACATATCTGACATGTGACCATTGCCATATTTGAGAGCTTTGCATATACAGTATGTATTCCTCGGAAAGATGGATGCTATTTGGTGTCTTGAGTAATCAATATCTGCAAATTGTTCCTTTCCACTGACTATTCATTATATCATGGGTATCATGGTTAACTCATCTAATATATCGACCGGTGCAAGCCGACCGAGTACATAACCGCATCTTTTGGCAGGATATTCCAAAAGTTCTAGGATATTTGGATCTCCAAGTGCTTCCAGATATGCACAGAGTGCATAGCATTCGATCTGACCTCGTGAATATAGCCAGGTGTCAGGCCGCTCGCATAACTTCCCGAGCCAATATGCAAGTATAATCATGCAACTAGGATCTTTAGCAAGTAGTGCATTCGTATAGTCCGGTAGCAGTCTCCCCATAAACCCCAAGATCTTGGAGAAATTTTCCCGGTTATGTTCAAGCTTAAGAATTGGGGTAAGCATTCTCAGAGGCCAGAGACAGGGGTTATCATCTTCGGTAGTTGTATCCGTTATTCCGCATATTTCGGCAAGCTCTGGGTGCAGGCCCACCTTTCCTGGCCTATGGTCGCCAAACAATTCCTCGTCTGAAGACTCCATAAAAACCTCATACCAGATACTATGTTCAAGGTAACGGCTGAGGTGCATGAGGAGAAAGCGTAGGCCACCTTGGATGAGAAGCCAGTTAAGATCTGCAGGGTTGTTGGTAAACACCCACGATTTGGTGTAGTCGGGGTCGGCGCCGAGGAAGGTAATGCTGCTCATGAACATGCATGTAGACATGAGACCATCCATATTGTGGAGACCAATGCTAGTTCGAAGTTCCTCCTGGTATTGTCTAAGGGTTTGCTGCCAATGATATGCATGGAGAACTTTGTATGAAGAGTCATCCTTGGCCTGGTCAGCTATAGAGGTGGCACCAATACCAAGAATAGCATGCATGAGATACGGCGTCTTCCCACGTGTCGAGTTAACGGACAAGCTCAGATCGAACACACAAGGGAGAAGTAGATGTACCAACCTTGAACGCCAGAGGTAGCATTTTTGTTGACACCACTTTCTCTCCGGCATCAGTGAGTGGAGTGTTGTTGTGTTTGGTATTCAGAAAATGATGAAGGGCAATTATTGATTTTGAATCAGCGGTTAAGGGCCGAATCTTAGTCTTCGACCCTAGTTGGAGAGCGTATGTGACACGCGCGGCAAGATCTGACCTGGACATGGAATGAAATACCGAATCTATAGAGCCACATTCATCTCCAGTGCTAGACAGAGGGCTACCTGATCCTGCGTTGAGAGGTACCAACGCTTGCTGGTCCAGGTAATCACAAGATACCCCATAAGCTTCGCACCTAAGGCAATGCGGCCGCGTTTCATCACACTAGATATAGTTGTTTTTGTCAGTAATCCCTGGGATGTACATGCATTTTGCATGGCCGCCCAGGAATGGGGGCCCGGAGATTGATTTCTACCTTAACCCTGCGCTTCTTGCAGTTGCCACACCCAGCTCTAGATTTTCGATGAGACTTTCGAGAACTGCATGGCTTCCCGGTCGATTGGTCGCTGCCAGAAGAAGAGGTATTTCGCCGTTGAGTTCGTTTTGGAACTGTACAGTTCTTTATCCGGAAGACCACCTGGTTGCCGATCTTCCGTGACGGGGTCACTAATACCCCCTTCTGCTGGTCCAGATTGCTATCCCGATCATCATGACATTCTGATGGGGCGGATAGATGCTGGATATTGTTATTTAGCATTGTGCTTTGGAGTAGACGTTTTCCTCACACTGAGTGTCGGTCAAACTGTTGATGTTGATACGACGAATATCTAGATTGGGCCATGCGTGGGAGCAGGATGATCAGTCTAGTCGATATTCCCAGACAGGGCTTGATATATAAATTTCAGCGATCCCTATCCTGGAAGGCTGTGCATTGATTTGGCTCATCTTTCCAAGCCATACACGGGGCAGTGGGCCAGTGAGGCAGTGTTTTTTTTCTGCGTTTCTTCTGGCTCCTTTTTTACTTTTGATGTTTTTGGGTGTTTCGAAGATCAAAAACTTGAGGCTGAATACGAACAGGCGCTAGACCCAATATGGCAATATTTCGTGTTCTGGATTTGGATGACATAAGCGGGTTGTTGGAGCCTTCGGCGGACGACATCAGTATAAAACCGACAAGACGGGGATGGCGAGATGGGCGAAGGGGGCTGTGGTCGTTGAAGGGTGAAGGTGATAGGCAGAGGTGATCATATTCCTGTCAGGAGAGGGCTGGGCCCATGTAAAAAAGGCATGCTTGTTTACAGTATCATATCTAGAACTCCATATACTATACAAAAGGTTGGGAAACAGTGGTGGTGGTGGTGGTGGTGGTACATTGGAGATTATGGGGTCTGGACCCGTGATGGTGGCAGAGGAGGGAGTATTTCGGATGTCTCTTCAATTTCCTCGGCGTCGAGGTCTTCATCGTCCTCTGCATAGCCCATGGCTCTACTCCAAACTCCGTCCCAAATCCCCTTTTTGGCTGCAAGAGTGCCCACCATTAACAGTGGTAGATGCCACACGCTCGCCCAAAACAGGCCTCGTGCAGTCCCCTTGGCTCCTTCAAGTTTCCAGAACCGATAGGCTTCCCTGGTGAGCCAGGAGTTGATGAGTACGCCGCCAATCAAAAAGCCCTTATCAACTACTCCAGCCCACCACAGACCAGCACATAGAGGGAACATTAAGAGGGAGTAGCGCAAAGCTACACGGCCATTTCGCGCTGGATTGGTCCATGCAAGCATCTTATATCCGGCGTTTTTGTATTCGTCTCGAATTAGATGAGACAAGGCATTGAAGTGCGGGAACTGCCACGCAAAAAGGAGACCAGCAAGGAGCCAGCCCCCCGCGCTGTCTGGCCCAAACAAGAGATCCTTCCAGGTATCGTGGCCAGTTATCGCCGTTTGACCAGCCGCAGCCGCCCAGCCCATTAGAGGGGGGATCCCGCCTACCACAGCCCCAATCCAGGTGTTAATGACGGATATCCGCTTCAATGGGGTATATATAAAGCCATATAGGATAATATTGGCGGCTGACAGACCGGCTACGGTCGGATTCGTGCCAAAATAGAGGGCAGTAAGACCAGCAGTTGCAGTTCCAATGGCGAAGAACACGGCTGCACGGGGAGACATAAGTTTCCGAACCAAAGGCCGATTGCGCGTTCGAGACATGAGAGCATCGTATTTAGGTTCAAGGAGCATGTTTATTGTGTTGGCACTAGCGCTTGATAAGAATGTTCCCACGGTCAGGTAGCAAAACGTCAACGTAGAAGTAGAGAGTGTCGGTAGAGGGGTGACGGATGGATCGAGATGTAATATCGAAGGAACTGGGTAGAGACCGTATGCTGTAGTAGCTGTAAGAACAATTAAAAAGGATAGCCGTGGTTTCGTAAGAGCAAGAAAGGCTGCTAGCTTTCCCTTCAGAGAAGATTTAGGCAATGACGAGGAAATGGTCGAGAGCTGCGAAGATGCATCAGGGCGTAGCTCTTGCTCCGAGGCATTGGTCCCGCCTTGGGCTTTTAGCCGCTGCCTCCGCCGATGAGGAAGCTCTTGCACTGCCTCCGCAGTGCTCTGCGGCATCGAAATTGGTTCATCGGTTGAAGTGTATGTGGTAGGGGCTTTCGAACTGAAAAGAGCTCCAGTCTGCTGCGTAGAGGAGACGGTCGGTGACCATGGTAAGAAGGATTTACGCCTAAGCTCGCTGGACGTCAATGGGTCATGGGATGAGAAGTATGACTTCCTAAGGTACCGCGGACATAATCGAGTATCGTTCTGCAAGTATCTCACTGCCGCTGTAAAGGTCCGTAGCTGGACGTGTGGTGGTGGAGGGCCGTTTCTCGAAGTCAAGATGCATCCCATGCAGCGACCTCCCGGCTCCAACTTGGCCCATGGCCGCAGGGAAAATGCCCTCAGGCTCATCACCAGGCTGGAGATTGTTCAACGGATGGTGAACCCGGCATCCCTCAGCCCATTCTTCGTTCTTCAACGCTTTCCTTCTCGACGTCGCTTTCGTTTTACTTTTCGATATCAGAAAGTCCACGTCCCAAAAGGGCTTAGCTCAAACCTGACTAATTGACACCACGTGATTGTTTCTTGGCATGAGCCTCCCTTTTTGCCGCCTTACCCAATTGGGATTCTGCAGTTGCAAAGCACAAAAGCTGTCCTTTGGAGCCAAACAACATCAACACCGACGACGAACGGCATCTACAACTATTGAGCAGGCAAAGAGCTTGAATTGACGGGATAGACAAGATGGAGTCACTGCCACAGATTATTCAGTCAAGCATAATAAACCCCCTACAGCCCCTACTTCGACAAATCACTACATCTTTGCCTGCGCCCGTGAACGACGCGCTTATCTCACTACTCGGCGCCAACTGCTTCACATCCCTCGTCCTCGGCCTTGATATAACAAAAGACCCGGAATGCCTGCCGCTTGCAATCTCCAAAGCTCTTGGAATTGCCATCGTATTGTTCAGCGCGATCGTCAAAGTTCCGCAGATTCTCAAGCTGATCTCCTCACGCTCAGCAGCCGGAGTCTCCTTCACATCTTACGCGCTTGAGACGACCAGCTTTCTTATCACTCTTGCCTACAATGCGCGCCAGGGATTTCCTTTCAGCACATATGGCGAGGTTGCTTTGATTGCCGTCCAGGACATTGTGGTCAGTGTCTTGGTTTTGGTATTTTCTGGCCAAACAGCTTCCGCAGGAGCGTTTCTCGCGGCAGTTGTCGGTATCGTCTATGCCTTGCTGTTTAGCGGCGAAACCATTGTTGACCAGGCTACTATGGGCTACCTCCAAGCTGGAGCTGGACTATTGGGTATTGCCAGCAAGCTCCCCCAAATCTATACGATCTGGAACCAGGGAGGCATTGGACAGCTTAGCTCTTTTGCGGTAAGGCACACGTTCGCCTAAATTTCCAATTTTGATGTTTTTAACCGTCATACGTTATCTGAGACGTGATGTCTAACTCGGCTTCGATTTAGGTTTTCAACTACCTTTTCGGGTCCCTCTCTCGCATCTTCACTACCCTCCAGGAAGTGGACGATAAACTCATACTCTATGGCTTTGTGGCTGGATTTACCCTTAACGTAATACTTGCTGGCCAAGTGATCTACTACTGGAACGCTCCATCTACCGTCGCCGAGAAGTCTTCAACCCGAGTTTCACACGAGCAAAAGCCTGCCGCGGTATCGAGCGGAGTGTCCCAGAGTCCCTCGGTCAAAGGCCCATCAACGAGACGAAGGGGCTGATTAGTTATACCCGTGGATACCTTATCTATCAATTGTATTATTGGTTTGGTTTTATCTAATGACGAAAATAATAGTTAATGTTTATTCTTCTATGCTGCGAGTTGTTTCGATTTTGGAAGTAAAGTTGAGCAATTTGGTGCCTCTCGTCTTGGTTGTGTTTCAGTTTAATGGCTGCTATCTTTTTACTTCTTTTTGAAATGGTTATCCTTAACTGTCGTATTCCCGTTACTCTTAGTAGTTTCGAAAGGCCGATTTTTATAGGAACATTGTCTCAACGTGGTCGTGGCTCTGCACCAGTCATCATATATCGGAAGAAATCGTCCAGAGGCATGGTAGTGGTATCCCTAGATGGAATACTAGCACCAGCCTTCACCTCCTCCCCAGTACCCTCCATCACTTCATCCTCGTCCTCAGATTCGTCAAGGTCTCGTCCAGCCGCCCCCTCGACATTCTCGTTTAATTTCCTGGTTAACCCTGTAATCACGTTGTTTAACCCAGCTTCCTTCTCTTCGATAGTATAATCGCCACCCCAATTTCTCCTTCTAGCTTCCATGTTAGCCTCAATCGGCGCCCATTCCCACAAAGCCTGCAGGTCTTCCCCTGATAACCGTTGTGTATTAGCACCGTTTTCAGATGTTGAAGTATTGTCAGCTGTAGGTTGTTGTTGGTCACCACTTGATGGCTCAAGAGCTTCTCTTCCCACCGATCGCCCGTGAGCTAGCCAGTCTTCTACCCGGGGTTCCAGTTTTGTTCGCATAAGCTGGTTGAGCATAGAGGATTCTGTCCTGCCGGGGAACGCGGGTGTTGGATACACAACCAGGGACGAGAATAGATCGCGATGTTCATGGAGCAGCTGGGATATGGTAAGCAGGTTGTTCGATATTATTGTAGCTTGTGATTGAAGTGATGACCTGGTAGATATGTGGATTAGTTCTGAGTCTCTTGTTATATATTTCTAGGGTCCTTGGGAACGGTCAATGCTGCTCACCAAGCTGGGAGTGGCTGGCTCTGTGAGATGTTGTTGACTAGAGATCCCAGCGACTGGGTCAGGTTAACGAGCCGTTGCCGAGTCTGTTCAATGACTTTTAGCTGCTCTTGAGTTATAGACGCCATTGTAACCCTGTCTGAGTTGTGTGTGGGATTATTCAACAGATGCGATTGCGGTTTGGTCGGCTTGATGGAGTTGTTGCGAGCGCAAAGCTAATTTAAACTCAACTAACTTATCAGGTCTTATCGATAAGGAGCTGTCAGCATACTTAGATCCTACGTAGATATAGTTGATTTCGCTGCCATTGAGAAGATATAAGGTTACTATTCATCAAGGGAATTTTCATTATGCTTAAATACTCCAGTATAGTATAGACTCCATATGTCCCAAAAATGACAAATACTGTTTTCCAGATAGCGGAACAAAGAACGTGAAATAGAAGAGAATGGGGGAGTTGGGACTTGCGGGACACGCTTTAACATGGGACATAAATACAAGGGTATCATAAAACGGGTGGAGGAGCCAAAGTTGGAGTAGGGGTGAATTGACTCGAGGTAGAAGGAGGTAGATATAAAAGAATCTAAAATGGAGGGAATAGGTATCAGCAATCTCAAGGCGCTTCTATCTATTGTTCGTTAGGGATTTCCGTGGAGGTGGTGCCGCAGATAGTATTGGGACTTTTCGGTCGCCATCGGTGGCATGTTGGGTTGTTTGAGGAGCGAGTGAGGTCATCATATGTGCCTCAGAGGGATATTTAATATCCTGTTGATCTGGGCCATAGTATGAATGGTTATAAGATTGTGGCATACTAGGGTCGTATGGGTGCTGTGGCTGGGGAGTTTGCTCGGCTCCCCAATACTTGTGTAGGCCATTGTGCGATGGAGTCATGATGGAGGTATCATTCCATCTTTCATGCAGACTACTCGACTGACTCTCCCGCCTGGATCTTCGGCGACGATTGCGGATAAAGAAGAAGCAACCCACGGCTAGAGCCGCACCGAATAATAAGAATCCAACGATGGGCAAAACAATGATGAGAATCAAATTTTTCCTCGAGCGGCCCGTATTTGTGCCCGGGAGTTGTGGATCTTGGTCGGCGGGTAAGGCCAACTTGTTGAAGATCCTATTGGGCTCAATAAAAAACTTGTCCCCCGCGGGGACTCTGGCGCGGCATCCTTCGCGGAAAGCCTCAAGGACTAAAAGACCGATTTGTCAATATCATTCCAAGCTCGATTGCAGCTTAATGGACTTACAGTTGGCAAGGAATTTTTCATTCTCAGTCAGGGAGTAGCATATGGTGCAATCGGTGATATCCTTATCAGAGAATGTCGATATCCCACAAAAATCATAGAGGTTCCTTCCGATAGGCTCCAATTGTTTGTATTTGATGGACTCAGATAGACCTTGACAGGTAACCTGGCATGGAGTTGATAATGACTGTTTCACCACGGGGTAGCCGTATATACAAGTGGAAAAGGCAAATCGCAGGTTATCTAGAAATCACTTGCATGTTAGCCACCCGCAAGTCTAGTTCGTTTCGCACGGTTATATCGGAATGGAGCTTCATACATAAACCCCATTTAACATCAGATTCATCGTGAGACACATCATAAAATGTACTTTGCAGTTCGCATGACACGCAGTCACGGAAACGACGTCCCTCGGGTGTGGTATCGAATTGATCATCATGACACACAATATCAGATCCATTGGTGTTCCGCATCATGCCACCACATACATCGGCACATGGTGAAAATGGTGTGAAGCGAACTGCTGAAGCCTCTTGCAGTAGAAGGGTAAACAGGGAAAGTATGGAGAGCAACATGGCAGAGTGTAGCGCGCTATCGCGGAAAGCTCCGGTTGATAAATAATTCGAGTCCGTTAAGAGTTTGTATGCATCCAGCGGATTGGCAAAACCTCTAGCCGTATAAAACCATCCGGGTGATATCCCTTTTCTGTCACGTTGACATAAAGAATGCCTCTATCGACTTATCGATGTGTCCTATATCCCTTTTGGGGAGTCACCGGTAGGTGGAGCAGACTTCCCGGGTTGTATATTGGTCCTGAAATCAGTCGCATCAGCACGCAGCCTCCCGGGTGTCTCAAACGGAAGGGCGGGGAAGCACAAACCACAAAGTGCTTCTGGTGGTATGTGCTCCGCAAAACGTCTCACGACGAGTCCCTTGAGATAAGGAAACAAGCAGGGCTAACGGTGCGTAACGGGCGCACTCTGGGGTGGAAAGGCTGACAAGAGACGGGGAAAACGAAGGAAGTCGAACAAAGCGTTCGAGTCCCAGCTTATGAACTATTCGACATTTGATGAAGAAAGGACCAGGGAAAAAGCAACCATGCTTCAAGAGTATGCAGGCAGAATGGTTTCCGCAAGAACATGCATGAAGAGGTCAAAGAAAGGGACAAGCCAAATTGTCATCACAAGGGAGAAGAGTATCTGCAGGGTAAACAGCTTGATCCCTTGCAGTAGAGGGCCCTTTCCCCCCTCAGCCAACATGGTTGGGTCTGGTCGATGCCGGCCAATCTGTCAGCTTTCGAGTTGGCCCGGCCGCCCTGGGGCGGTGATACAGAGTGTGATAGGATGTGATGTATCCCTGTCCGTCGAGCGCCATTGGACAGAGCTTGAGATGTAATGCATGATGCGGGATCCACAGAACACTCATCCGCCCATGGCCCATATACTTATCAGCCACCATCTGACGGGAGGTCTTGTCTTCGCTCCGCCATACCCCGATTTATTTTTTCGTTTCTAAAACAGATCGGAGGCATCACAGAGTGCGTTCTCTCTGTCCTAGGCTTTTCGCGATCCGGTCTCTGCGGCCTGCGGCCATCTCTGTTCTCCGTTTGGATGCCACCTAACAACCCCGAGCTTTTTCACCATGTCTATCCTTCTAGACGAGATCCTCGACCTGCGCGAGGGCCAGACAGGGAAGAAGAGAAGCGAGGCCCAGTCCCGCGATGATTGGCCTCTTCGCTGGGCGCTAACTCAAGTGCTCTTCCTCCTAACAAGGGGTCCCTGAGGCGGCCCATCCTTCTGCGATACCTCATTCGTTCAGAGTACAATTTTGTGCGATTCTCGTAAAAGTCGGCCAGCCGTGAGCTCGTCAAGCGGCCGCCATCGACCTTCAACCCAAGTATCATGATTTCTTGCGCCCGCTGCTGTACAGAGTACAAAAAGGCCGTCTTCATTCCTTCATTCTGTCTTGTTGTTGATAGAAAGGAAGTTCGACTTTTTTGACGTCTAAGTTAAGCCCCTTGATTACGTAACTGGCTAGGCAGACGGCCCCCTAAATAATAATAACACATAAATGCGAACTTCTTCTCCCTCAACCGCCCCAACCCGTACATGAGGACGGGCAGGATGGGCGAAAATCCCATGGAGAGTACGGAGTACACGCATTACTCTGGCAGGACCATCACATCGCCTCAATAGGTGGGAGCTGTGATTGGGAGCCGTGCTCTTGGGATGTCCATCTTCTCCTGTGGCGGCCAGGCGTCTCCCAGTTTTATACTTCATGCTAAATAGCACGGCGCGTAGATGCAGTTCCATCCTTGTTCGCCTCCTCTTTGACTTTCGACTGAGAAGCCGGCGAGCCGTGCGATTACAGAAAGAGGTAATACCCTCGGAGATGCGGCCCTGGGCAGGAGGGCATGCCTATATGTAGAGTTAAGTGCTCAAACTCATAGGGGTTCCGTTGAGATCCGCGACGGGTTACTGCGAGAGTACTGAACAAGACACAGCGCATTAACGCGGTTAAATATTCTGCTGAGAAAGGTGGAATCCACTTCTATAGGAAAATATACCCCGCCTACCATGTGTTTTTAAAGAATGTTCTTGGGGTATATTATGAAGGGAACAATAAAACAGTACGGAGTACGGAGTCCACTGTGGACAATATCAGGAACAACAACTCCTGGAACAAGAGGAAATGAAAGACGCGGCGTTCAAAGACCCAGCCCATAGACCAACAAAAAAGCAGTTACATCTGTAATATATAAAGAGGAAGTACTTGCTTGGGTATACGTATAATCATGAAAGAGTCAGCTTTATACACGTGGGCAGCTTGTTACTGGAGCTTTGGGCTCACAGGCAGCCCCATACGACGCGGCTGTGGGCTATGAATCGGAAGTTGAGCTGGATGTGTGATAGAAACTGGATGAGGAGCAACTTCGGCGGCATCAGGGCGGCTCTGTGGTGTAGCAGAGAGTTCGTCCTGGGAATCTTTTGCAGCCGAGAGATCGGCTCTGGAGCCATGAGCCTGGCCGGTTTGCGTTTCCACCATTTCGTCGGGTAGCATGAGTGTTCGGTAAACCTCTACTGGCTGGTAATATGCACTTGGAGGTTGGGGATGATAAGGGTGGTATCTGAAAGGGGTCGGTGGAGCAGGAGTTTGCGCCTCGGGCAGCTTGGGGCTGGTTTGGGTACTCGCTGCTCGAATCCCTTCCCGGTAAAGAGGGTGACAAGGGAAATCAGGGTGAGTCGATGATGAAGCTCCATTATCCTCGCCTCGCCGGCTGGCCTTTTCGCACCAAAGTAGCTTTCGGTACCACATCCTTTTGTGAATAATCAGGTATAAAATAAGTGATATAACTGTTGCACGAGGCATATGAGCATCAGTCATTTCTAATAAAGGGAAAATTTCAGCAGGGACCTACACAGGAGAGCTCCGAATCCCGCACAAAGTCCTATTAGAAGCTTCACCTTCTTCTCAAGATCAATAACTCCTTTCTCCCTTTTTGGCTGGTCTTTGATTGAACGGAGGGTATATGAGGAGGCTATGTCCGACCGCCTGGAAAGGTCTAAGGGCCTTGCAGATATGGCTTGTAGACAGACAAGAATGGGTATGGCTGCTGCTTGGGGAAAACCCAGGATTCGTCGCATCATAGAATCGCATACACAGGAAGTTCAGTGCAAAGACACATTGTCTTACCAGCTTCGAGCCGGTGGAGATTAGTGAGAATGCAAGAGGACGGCTCGAGCATCTTATATCCCAATCAAAGAGGAGAAGGGAAACGTGGAATAAGAAAGAATGTCATCAGATGAATGGAGGGAGGTTGTGAAAGGCCCAATAGTGATGGTGTCAATCCGGGAATGCATGGTTAGTTAGCTTGTGTAGTTTGGGGGCGAGATCAGTAGCTACAACCTTCCAATCGTATGCCGAGTCGTGGTAACTACCGAACAGCCCCAACCAACAGACAACGAGAGAGCAGAGTAGCCAGTGTGCAGTACACCTGCATGTTGAGAAGAGTCGGGCAACAGAATATTTCTAGAACATCAGGTCTTACGCGGCGTAGCCATTTGCACCAAGCGAAAGGTAGGTAGTTGGAAAAAGGAGTTTGGAGATCTGCCAAAACTGCATTCCATGAAGGATAACCACACGGGTATTTCTCACACAACAGGAGACGATTAGCATGCAAATTGCCAAACTTGTCATCCTCCCTCGTTTATCTGTGGGTAAAAAAGCAACTCGGTTTGACAGACTCTGCATGTACATACGCCGGGCGGCGCCGGACTCACTATGTCACAGAGAGAGACGGTGTTCTGGAAGATTTCCTCTTAGGAAGCATTGCCGATGGAGTACATGATTGGTACGGCCAACGAGACTCCCGGCAGTCCGGTGAATAGTTGGCCAGCTAGCTGCCAACATGGTCATTTTTTGGGGGGGCAAACGGGCCAGACAAACGGGCCTAACTAATGTATATTCTGTGCCACCTTATCGGGTTTCTGGGTGACAACGCAGGCAGTTGTAGCCCGAGTCTGGTTGCTGCAAGCCAGCCATATCTATGGTTGACACGCATAACCAGAGAGAATTTCCCCCTTTTGGATTTCCTTAACGGGGAATCGAAGTGAAGAAATCGATCTGCAGCTGGAGATGAAATATCGAATAAGTAAAATAAGGCCGACTTAACCAGGCCTTGAAAAATTTTTGCGCTGAGAGTTGGACCTGCGCCCAGTACCAGAGGGCCGGGACTGCCAAAAGCCTGGGTTGAGCAAGGGAGCATATTCGATAGCACGGCGCAGTGAAGTTTATGATCGAGCGAGGCTGTGGTCGTGGCTGTAGGTGCGAAGGGAGATGTTAATATGCCACGGTTTTGTGCCAAACTCAACACATACTTGTCAAAATTGGAGGTGCTTTGTACAAGAGAAGTAGTTATCCGACTAAGCTCATTTGTCGTACGACTTGCCCTTTTGAGTTTCTCTCTGGCAATATGGGTTAAGATGCACATCCAAAAAGCATTACGTGCAGAATCCCACGTCTTTCGACTTTAAGTCCTGTCATGGGGATAGTCAAACGCTGGCTGCATCTTCATTGAATGATCACTCACATCATTGCTGGAAATGATGCCAAATCTGTGTTTCTTCTTGGCGGGGCTAATATCATTTTCAGTTCCTCATTCTCTGCTGTATGTGATCCCGTACCAGAAAAATCTTGCCCGGAGATGATGGCATCTGATGATAGCCCCTCATTGACAGTTAGCCCAAGTCTGGCGGAGATACTAATTATTGATCATGCATGGACACTTTACATCTCCTGGTGGAACTGCCATGCCAGTCAATACCTGCTTTCCAATTTCAAGTACTATGGATGGAATGACACCGAGGGCACTGAGTCTCGTCATTTTCTCAATAAGCACCGAGCTAACATCTCTCCTCGTAAATATAATTCAATAAAATTTTCCCCAAGATAAACCGAGTCCAGAACGGGCCGAGCCTAATTAGTTATCAACCAGAGTTCAAGATTTTGTATCGTGCAGAATTGACTCTATATCTCTTGTGGCGGTAGCTTTTCGACCTGTTGCCGAAATGTTACAATGGATGGGTTTACCTCGCCTACCCAATAGGGAGATAAAACCCCGTATGTCATGTCGGCCATGAAGCGACAAAAAGATCTGCAGTCAATAGCGAATTTGACTGACAATGAGTCCGTCGGTAGGTAGAAGATAAAGATGGGGAACTAAATAGCATAAAAATGAAGCGGTCCGAGAGAGGAATGACGTTTTAAGCATCTATTTTTCCCTATGTCCGGGTATAAGGCGCGAGTTGTACAGACATTGCGGTCACTAGTTGCCTAATGGAGTCGCAACGTCTCCTTAGCAGGATGCCTAATTGCCAGACATGCTAGCGTGTCACAGTAGTCTCCCGCCAGGATATTCAGGGGAGTCATAGGCCTCTTCATTTCTAGGGGTTTCCCATATCTCACAGAGCCTTCTAGGGAGTATCGGTCGTTCCACACGAGTTATATAGTTCATCTATTTAACCGCATCATAGCTCATAAGATAAAGCGCACTGGATAGCCAGTAAACGCTGTTCCGGCACTCCAGCTTTCCTTGCATAGTTGTTCACTAGCCTTTCGCTATGCAGTCCGAGGCCAACTATCGCAATATGGGGTATAGAAGCCCTTCAGCGGCGGAGATAGGGTGTGAAAGTCAAGAGCAGGCCAGTTTCTGCCTTGATGGACGGATATCAAGATTAATGATGGCATTCTGTTTATATTGTGCGCTTATTACGCGCTATCGTCGTCGTCGTCGTCGTCGTTGTTGTCGTCGTGTTTTGTCTTCCTTGTGGTCAAAAGTTGACGTTGTTCATAATTATTACTAAGCAAAACGCGCAATAGATTTATTTATATATGAACCAATAACAGTGCCCCGAAATACATAAATGTCCAATACGCAATAAGGCTATTGGCCCATTTACTTATTTCGATATTATTGGCTATTGACGATCACACCCTGTTTTGCCTGGTATCAAACTGTTAACATCCAGCAACAACAACTCGAACTCAGCAGACGCATGGAGACAAGCTCAGGGACTTGTATCATAGGACGAAAGGAACACAATACGTTATTCTGGATGTACATTATTCCTGCTTTGCCAGTTAAAGTTCAGCCTGCGGAATTTAGGGTGTGACTCACATCCTCCTAATCAAGTTTACCTGCTGGCTTTGAGAATGCGGTTACCCATATGACTATAACGGCTAACATGCTCGCTACTGTTGAGCATGGTTCCCCTCAAAAAAATCCCATAAGAGGCCCATGACTATAAGAAGTCCGGCGTGGGCGTGCGCGGGGGTGAAAAATAGTCGAACTGCTCGACACCTACGTCCTCTTTGGACCACTGCCATTGAGTTTCCAAAGATTGAGCGAAGCAACAGTTATTTTTGCATCTACGGGGTTATCAACCCATACGGGCGGACATGCCTAAATTTCAGGTAAATTACCACATGGGCTTGCTACGCAAAAGAAGCCGGCGAATTCTCCTTGGGAGGATCCCCCAATCTCCCCTTGCTATGGGGGTGAAGGTGATTGGGTATCGTTGATATCTGGTTATCAAGGCGCAGAAATCGGTAAACCCCCATGGGGGCGAAGCCCGGACCATTTTACTGGAACTACAAATGTTATATTTGGCAAGGAATATCGACCAGACTGTCGCCTTACCCCGCGGGAGGCACACAGACGGCTAAGCTTGCGGGTGGGATTTCTCATAGAAATATTCACGTCATCAGCGGCAAACCTTGCCCATGATCAGATTGCGCCAGGGCCAACGGATGGAGATGGGGGTGAAGAGGTCAAAGAGCAAACGGGTAGGGGTGGTCTGTGAGTTTGACCCTGCATATCGATGATTTACAACTGCCGGTTCTCGTGGTGATCATGATACAACAAACGTCTCCTTGTTCAAAATCATCTTCCTCTTGCCAAAGCCTGCGCAAAGCAAAGGACCACCGTCATCTTCTCTGGCTCCAAGAACTTGTGGCTTTCAACCGCTGGTTTGTCTCTCGGCTACTGGCAGGGATAGTCAAAAGACGCAGAATGATATACCGAAATTTCATGATTTCCCCCAACCCTGTCCAGTTGAAGCTTTCCCTTGAATCTCCGTCTGAGCGAAAAAGAAACGAGCATGTCCAACAAGAACTGGCCGTCCAAAGAAATCGCCATGATTGTCCCGACAGTTTGGTTCGCCCCTTTTATCCCAGTCCAAATCCCCCTCAGTTCCACCTATTTCGTTGTTGCACTTCTTGTTAAGCAGAGCGGCAAAGTACTGCTTCCCAATATCAGGTCACGAGAGGCTATCGTGGCTCCTGCTGTCTCTGTGTGCCAGCAGATGATTAGCTATGTCTAACGGGGACGACACTGTGGTTACCCCATACATATTAGATAGCTACCAACTTGCTTATCGGTACACTCTCGCAAGTGTTACGGTATCTCGTGCTACAAGGTGACTCAACCTGTCATGCACGAAAGGATTGGTCCAATTACCCCTGTCTGGCTTGAAATCCATGTTACCCAGTCCAAATTCCTCTCTTCCATTTTCGTCTCTTTCCCCCCCCCCCCCCCCCCCTCCCCGCCCGCCCCCCTCCCCCCTACCCCTCCATCTCCTACTATCCCCCCCACGACCTCACCCCCCCCCCTCCTCTTCTCCTTGTTCCTCTCCTTTCT
>QQSR01000119.1:30777-58923 GCA_003664465.1 Trichophyton mentagrophytes
GGTTGGCCCTTCCCAGTCCCCCCTACATTTTAAAAAGCAACCACCCTGTTTTCGCGTACCCCCCCACAGGATTTGCGGTATCTCCTGCCAAACGGGAACCAACCCTTCTGGTCCCAAAAGGTTTGTCCAAATTCCCCCCTTTGGCTTTGAAACCCTTTTTCCCAGACCCAAATCCCCCCTTCCCTTTTTCTCTCTTTCCCCCCCCCCCCCCCCCGATGAATAACCGGTATACGTAAAAATTTCCACCCATTACGGGCCTGCCACTACGTATTCATATATTTTCTGGCTGTTTTCCTTCTTTCCTTATATCCCGGGGGACCTGGGTGGTGCTGGCTATATATATGTATGAAAGGAAATACCTGGATGGCACTCACTTGACGAATCATATTCTTACGGACACTCGCACATCCTCCCTCCAGACATGGTTCAAAGGGAGCCACGGAGGAAATTCGTATAGCCAAAGATCTGATTTGTTACTCATCCATGTCTTCCGGCAATTGAAGGTGATTTCAAACAGGCCTGTTCTGCTCCGTCAGGTGATAGTTAATCCAATAGAAGATGCATGGGTTCTTTATTAAACGCCCGATATGTTTCGAGCCCCCTGTCTTGATATATTTTATTATATAGCATGCTTACCAAGTGCACCCATACACATACATGATGCTTGCCAGCATGCTGGACGCAACCTGCCCCTACCCTGATGGCTGGGGTTGATTGCACATGTACAGCCCGCTTCTTCTAGCCGAGGGTACAGAGCATCCGGTCTTGTGCCATTTGGAGTATGCATGTCTCGCGCGACTAACTTGAAGGTCACCCGAGTCACGGTGATGTTCCGTACCACACATCAGCACCACCACCATTTACCCCATGCTTAGCAGCTGGAGAGCTTGGACAGACACAGGGAGTCGAAAGCTCTCTCATGAGCTTGAGCTAATCATTAAAGTTCCATCATGGGTGTTTGATAAGATGGGGTTGAGCTGCGCCAATAGAGGTTCATCAAAACGTATGTACGTATTCAGCGTTAAGACGACATATGTGTGTAGCTTGAGTCGATATATCCGATACATAAGAAAGCGTAGAAAATAATAGGAAGAATGAAAGGTATTTCCCCAAAAAAGACATTCCCGAAACACCTAACTTCCCGCCAATAAGTAATAACCCAAGCTGTCCAAAAGAAAAGAAACGTCAAAGGAGAGAATTTTGCCAGAATAGGATATCATCTTGCATCAATTTTAGCATCATGGGTGGAGTCATGGTAAAAAATGGAAAATAGTAAACCGGATCGCAAAAGGCTGGTTGGTTGTTATTAAAGAGCTTTGGGGGAAAGCCTTATTGTAGCGATTTTCACGGGAGTCATGAAATTAAGGAAATCCGAAATTGACATGTTCCCCTCGACCGGGCCCCGGAAAACTGATTCTTCAGCCAAAAAGGTCGTTCGTAGACGGTACCATTTCTGAAGTCACCACTCGCTTTGGTTTGGCCTTTCGTTTCCTTCGGCTTTGTTCTGACGGAGCAGGGTTGGAAGGTAAATATGTTGGCACGGCGGCAGTGTCTGATATTATAGATTGAGGAGATTTTTCGACTTCCATTGGCGACATATAGCTGCTGCAGTCTTCATCCCTGGCAGACGAGTTTCGCGCTGATGTGCTGTGGTTTGTAGCCGGAGTTCGCTGGTCAAAGTAATGCTCTGTTGGACTGGAAGACTTGTTGGAATGGGTTCGATTAGCAGGAGACTGACTGCGAGTCGAGAAGTCCTGGTGGAATGGGTGTCGTGGGATCTCCCCAGGCAGTGTTGGCTCTAAAGAGCTATTGCTTTGCAATGAGGTATGGCGATTGTTAACGACGGAGCGGGTCATTTCAGAAGAATAACGTCCATTCTTCGGTTTCCCTAGTTCGGCCATGGTCTTCAGGAATTCACCGCTGGCAGGCTTGTAGACAAAGTCGGCTTTGTCCTTCGCTGTTGTATCCTCCTTTGCTACTTTCCTAGAGTCTACCAGCTCGTTATTTTTTCGAGACCCGAAACCACGCGGGGAATATCTCCAGGGCTTCGAACCCGTCCGTACGAGGCCACCCCTGGAGTTTTGAGCCGGTTGCTCGGATATGCCATTTGTTGATGGAAAGCCGATTTCCTTAGCGTCTGCTGACGGTGATATCTGATTCCACCCGCCTTCCATAGGCCCACTGATCGCGGGATCTCCAAATCGTTCATCAAGTGGTCCAGGTGCTTTCTGCGACCTCCGCTTCAATATTGGCCTATCTAGGCAACACCGGACCCAAGACATTATTATACTGTTAATGGATGGTGTAGCTCCTCGAGGAGGGTGATATAAAATTTGTAACTTGCAAAGGGCGGGAGAAAATAAGGAGACGTTTATGGAAATAATAAATCAGCTAAGCAGTGCTCAGCAAGCGTCCATCACATCATGTAATGAGAAGCGAAGAGCGACATCCGTGCTGGCCCAGGCAGAGAGTAGACAGGTAGAAGTAAACAGCGATGACCAGTGACTGGTGACTGGGGCAGTAGGACGTATATGAAATAACGGGAAGATCCCCAGGCTACCGTCAGCCAACGAAGCTTATAAAACACACCAACAACCAGGGCCGGGAAAAAGGCGTGGAAGGCCAACCAAGCACCGGGGACTGGGGACCTTGAGGTGGGAAAGCAATGTACACAGGTAACACGTAAAAGGACTGGGTGATTGACCAGCCGGAACTGGCGCCAGGTGGTGGGAGGCGCGGTCGTCAAGCAAATCAATACCTCCTACGCTGCCGGAAGGGCCAGGGGAGGGAGATACGGCCCGAGGCTGTTGGACGGGGGTAAGAAATAAAGGACGGTGAGTCTTGTATCCACGCAAGCTCATGAAAGAAATACTGCTATTCCTTCGGCGACGGGAATGGTTGTTTCACGACATAAGACGGTGTTTGCTCCCACGAATGTACCTAAGTAAAAGAGACAAGAGAGAGTAGGAGGTAAAGAAAAAGAAAAGGAGTAACAACCGGATAAAGGAGAAGAAAAGAAAGGGACGAAACCTCTTGACGTTATCGTAGACGCGGCTCCCTTTGAGTTGAAAGGGAGGGGATGCCTTTGGTATGTCACCGATGAAGTATATATTCCCCAGTCGTAACGCTTCGCTCTAGGCTACGAGCCTCGCGCTTGCTAGGGAAACAGGCAAGATTCCAAGGAAGCAAGGGAGAAGAAGCAGGGTCCAAAATGCTCCACAAGAAGTACATCAAGAACTGCGTATGTATGTATATTATCCCACACCCGTCAGGGGGGCTGTAAATGCGGGTGTATGGAGTACATATACATACATACGTAGCGTATAACTAACTAGCATGTCGCTGGCTTTGTCTTTGGCTTGAGCGGGTGAGTCGCCCCTAGAGTTGACGGCCAAGGAAGGAAAACGCTTGATCAGAAGTCAGAGGCTTTCCCACCTCCGTGAGTCCTCATCAATCGCCTGCATGGGGCTAGGGCATATCAAGAGTCCATGATGAAAAGTGTTTATGCACAACTGGTTTCGGGGCCAGGATCTGCTTGAAGGCGTCATGCAAAAGGACGGGGCTGGAGTACAGAGGACAGGTCTGCCCCAGACCAGGCTCTTTCGTCTCTGGCTGCCTGAATAAGGCGTTCAAGGAGGCTCAGCATCCGGTTGGTGGCGTAGGCGGTTTTGTCGAGAAAAGAACATATAGTTATCAGTTGTTCTCGCCATGTTGGTAGACAAGTACTTCAAGTACCGCAGTATAGAAGTACTTTTTGAACAGCCCAAAAGGGACTTTGACGTCAACTGTGGTATGGGAGCCTGGCACACACCAAAGGGATAAAGGATGGCAGAGATTTGGCCTGGCTTAGGTTGTGGAGTCCTTGCTGGCGGCTAGACAGCGAGGCCAATCAGCACTGCCAGTTTATCTCGCTTTTGGCCTTCCAGCTCTTTGCCATTTCCCTTCTGTCGGTGCTGTGTTTCAATTCCCTCTGGCCCCCAAAAAACACCATGCAGATCAGCCTGGGAGAAGGGGAAACGAGAGAAGAAGCAGGCAGCAGCAAGTGAGAAAAAGAAACCTCCCCCAGACGCACCATTCGGAGGGTTCCCTGCGTCGTAACATTTCTTGGAGCTTCCCGTATTTTACTGAACCCGTTGTCAGTCCAACACACACAGCGTTTGTCAGAGTCCGCGGTACAGGGGATCACAGTAATATGGCACATCCAGGAGTCTATTAATACTTCGCATGCTCCTGACTCTGGGACCTCCGTCGAAGATAAGGAAACGAATAGATTCCATGCTTCACATGCATCCATATCTCCATTGTCCGCGAGAGAGAGGGAGACAACGCCGGGAAAAGGGAGAGCAACAGCCAGGTCTCTCGTGTGATGGGAAATCCAACAAATATCAGGGAACGATGATTGGGCTGTCCTTTAAGGCCCCTGTCAATATTCGAAGACTGGATTAACCTGCGAAGCTTTCCGCCGAGCCCATGACATCCACAATGCTTTTTTCTTCTGCCTCTGTCTCTGCCTTTCTTTTCTTCTTCTTCTCCCTCGATCATCCGAAAATCGCGGGCGGGAGAGGGACTTTGTGTCAACTGGTTCAAGCGACAGGGAAGACCAGGACTGTCTCCTCCCAGGAGCCGCTTCTTCTGGGTCCAGCATCTCAAGCATATCAAGTTGGTCGTTTGGCCAGGGTTTCAAGCGTTAGTTATCAAGTTAAGGTTGAGCTCTGTCATGCTTGATCTGCCGTTTGATTCCAGCAGCCGCTTCAAGGTAGTTGTGTGAAATCGGTCATATTCTTTTATCCAGTAAAGATGGCCAGACAGGCCACTTTGTATAGAGATGACCATGCTTTTGAGAATAGATGCGCCATGCGGTGAGGCCTTTTCCTGTGGCGAAGTTGACTGCGCACTTTTTTACTACAGATCCAAAGAGCACAAGGCAGCCGATGACCACCCATAGAGCCAACAAGCTGGCGTCTTTGCCTCTGTCTCTTTGTCTATAGGGTACAGGATATCGGAGTCTTCGGTACGGAATACTGAGAGTGAAATAAAAAGACACCAGTCATTCTCCACGTTTAGCTCTCAACCTTCTTTCTCTCCAGGGCTGATTAATCCATAACATTTCCGAAGCGATCACACTCTGTCTACGGAGTAGGCTGTCCAGGTTATTCGCAAATGGCCAACCCGTAAATTTCAAGAGTGGTTGTTATATTGCTTGGGGACTTCGGACCGAGAACAGAGGCCTTGATGATGGGACCAGATGGACGGGTGATTTAATACTGGCCCCAAGGACGGAGGCATGATGACTCCATTCTGAAGCATACCGGGAACCCATTCCAGTTCTCCGTCGATAACCAAGTTGCCGTAAGCACAAAGCAGAGAAGGACAATTCCCAGCTCACATAGTTACAAACCGTGTCTCAGGCCTTCAGCGAGGGAGCAGGCCCTCCGTAGACGGTGAAATCTCCTGATATCGATTTTATGGCAGCTGTCGTCCTGTCTGTTTGATTTGCAGCTGGCTGGCTGGACACCCTTCTGTCCTGGAGGAGATCAGATCCCATGCCAACCACCAGCAGACTCTTCGTCTAATTGCAGTCATGGAGGCCCCGGCAGCGACAATAGGGGGGTGCTGCAAGTGGTCAGGCGGTTTGCCTATTGTCCAGACTGCTGGGTTAAGAGGCCCCTGTTCGCGCAAAAGATCGGCCGCCCAGTCGGTGAAGACGTCACCGAGTTGAGTTGGGTATCGATATTGGATGCGTGCTTTTGGTCAATAATAATATAACCCCGCGAGATGTCACCTCTTTGAAAGGCCATTGATGATATTTTCTGGATCTAACGGGATAGTTAGCTAACTTGTAACGCGTCATGGAAGGGTTGATGTAGTGAACTTGGATGTTGGCCTTGGAAGCCCTCAGAACGCAGGTTGCTGATGAGATGTTGTAGTTATGTTGGCGCGGAGCCCATGGCTATGCGAGTGCAGCTTCAATTAACAGCAATTTAGTTACTGATCTGTAAGCATCCATAAAAGACAGTTTGCTCCCCTGATAAGCTTGACTGAGAGCCTGCCGCTCCTTGATACCTTTGTTGCCATATCTCGTTGCTCTAGTTTGTAGCTGATGGTCAATCATTCTTCGGAATGTTGGAGCTCCAAGGCCAACACGATCGATATAGAGGATCCTCTGTCTGGCTTACCTCTGGGTGATTTAGAATGATGGAGAAGAAGAGGCAAAATGAGATGGATAGTGGCATGGTCAAACTACAGTCTAATGTAGTTAACTTGTTGTATTTTTCAGAGCAAGGCTCCCTACAACGAGATTCAGTCAGGGAACACTGGATGGAAAGTATCCAGCAAGGAGGCCGCATAAGCTCCTACACAGGGTCCCTGAGTGTCTGGGTCAATTACTTCAAATGAATAGCGACAAGGCTGTGGTATGTTTGATGGTATATTTAAGGAGTAGAAGAACGTATATGCACTAGATAGATATACGCCTTATGTCACAGCTATACAGTCGGTTGCCTGGAAGGAAGCAGCCTTATGTATCAATAGGATAAAACAAGGAGATAATCGATGACACTCTTCCAGAATTTAATGGCACCCTTATTCTAATCTTCCGAGCTATAATAAGGACCATCACTTGCGAGCCGGTAACTTCTGGCCACCAGGGACAAGACGTTGGAAGACCCCCTTGGGGTCGTACATAGCAGATACTTCATGCAATTTGGCCACGTTCTTCTCTCCATAGCTTGCAATGGCTGGTTGATCATACCCGGAGAATGTGAGCATGCTGTGACACCGCAAGTTAGATCATCGTCCCAAACCCAATTTGATACTGAGGATGAAATAGGGCTTACATGTAAGGATGAAGCACTCCACGATCTTCAGCCAACTTTCTCATGGATTCGACAAACTCCTTGTGCGCTGGTAGGACTTTATCCGCGTCCTTGGGGTCTTGGAAGGTTACGCCAAAGTAGATGACTGAATTCTGCTGTTAGCTTCCTAAAGTTACAATTCAATGATAAAGATTGCAGGAGGAAGAGGTAACTCACTTCCGAGGGTTTTATCCTGAGGACCCTCCTGTAAACCAAGTGCATTTCCGCCCTTTTTAACGCCTTCTTCGACCTGTCGGGGGGTGATTGGCATATTTCCATGGGATCCCTGGAAGCCAGGAATATCCCGATAGTCCTGGAACCATTGACGGAATTTGAACCAAACGTCTTTGTAGAACTGGGCATCGGCGTATACTGTGAACACACGTTGTTCCTGGCTATAAACAGACCATAAAATTAGCAAGTGTCTTCGTATGAAGAGAAACATTTCATCGACGTACACAAAGCCATCCCCGGCAAAGCGCCCGTTAAGTTCTTCTGCTAGCTCGCCGTATGTCTTCTTGCCGAGGGTATTTGTGGTATAGTTAACCTTGAGCCATGGCTGCATGATCTCTGGAAGCTCATCCACTGCGTCATTGTATGCAACCAGAATGCCGGCTGTAGTCTCGTTGGTGGCGCCATCGTATGCATACTGGGGCAGTGAATGAGTACGAATATCATCCACTGCTTGATGGGTATGATAGTCATATATAACATCCGCCACCTCATCAAAGGAAGATTCAGGGTAAGTTATCACGCCTCCATGAAGCATTCCTGCGGTGTTGATAGTAGCCAGGCTATATTGGGTCACGACACCGAAGTTGTTATTGCCCCCTTTCAAGGCCCAGAACTGATCGGGATTGCTTGTAGCGTTTGCATTAATGACCTCACCGCTGGCTATAACAACCTCAAAGTTGACAACGTTATCAATAGCAAGGCCTTCGCTGTTGGAGAAGAATGAGATGCCAGCGCCAACAACCATCCCTAGTCCAACTTCCGAAAACCTGCCGACAACAGCTGCCTTGTTATGAGGGTCAAGGGCTTTGTACACCTCACCGAGGTGGGCACCGGCTCCAACGCGGATGTAGTCATCCTGGATGTCGGTCGAATTCATCCAGGCCATGGCAATCATAACTCCGTCATGGATGTTGGCGGCTCCTGGGATGGCACTGTGGCCTGCACCCTTGATGGAAAATTTGCAGTCATTCTCTGCCAGAATCTGAACTGCCTTGGAGACATGCCCACTTGTCTCAGGGAGGAAAACACAGCTTGGGTCGAGAATCGAAGTCAAGGCTACGAGTTCATGTTAGCGTCTTTCAATAAGTCCATGTAGAAGGCGTATGTTTGGAAATACTGACACCAGAAATCCTTGTTATGAGTATCCCATGCCTTCGAATCGCTAGTAAAGACATTTTTCGGCAAGTCTTTGGCTAGAGCAGAACACTATTCGACGATTAGGCTTGATTCTGTCTATGTATAAAGGTGATAGTAACTTGTACTAACGCATTCAGGAGTTGGGAGGGCTGTTGTCATGGCAGAAAGGCTGCCATAAACAGCACTAGCCAAAAGCACATATGAACGCATCTTGTTCAAATGGACTGATAAAGTGTGATATATTTTATAGGTTTGTTTTCTTGCTCTGGAGTAATAAGTAGATGGTAATTCCTCTGGTAGGAAAGCAGAGCAAATGCGCCCTTATATAGATAGCAAAATATCCTTAACGAAGTCCAGATTATTTCGTCCCGGGATTAAAATCACTTCCAAAAATACACACGCCTTACCTCACATTGTCATGAACGGGGCTTTCTTTGCATCCCTCAGATGATCTTTGACACAAGCTCCTAGAGAGATATGCATGTTTAAAATGAAACTTTCCGTTCTCCTTTACTCCTGACATGAAGGAAATGCGGAAAACGCAGTGATCCGATTGATGGAGTTGTTCGGATTCTTGAGCAATCATCAGCCTGATAACAGGTTTTCCGGTTGATGCCCTTGGCAGAGGAGGGCAGTGAAGCTGGGGGAACCAACACCGGCATATCAACTTTCATTGGGTATCACATACTATCACTTTTTTTTGGGGTATATCAGGCAATGTAGAGTACAAGGAGCCTTCTCCATTTTGTTTCTCGGCAAGTTCGGGGTGACTTCTTGGCAACTGGGGTAGCGACATAGTTACGGGCCGGCCGGTACAAGTGGGCTGAGGAAGATGGCTTCCGGATGCAGGGCAATGTTAATGTAACGATACGAACAAACAAACCGAGCTGAAGCTTGGCCCTCAAAGTCCAAGCCTGATATTCATGGATAGATTCGTATTGCTGACATTTTTTGAACTCCGACACGCCCTACAGCTCTCAGAGCTGCAGGTTCAATGGCCCCACCCATGATTTGTATCAAACTTAGAATACAAGACAAAACATCATAGTTGAAGATGTGTTTGATTGGCACAAGGTGTAACCGGTGGAATTGCTGGGTATTCGGCCTGGAAAATAGAAACAGAGTTTGTTTGTATCCGGGTTAATTGATATATCGTTTTTCTCTATCTCCTTCCTTGCATCTTTGGAGTCTGGTCTTGTTTTTTTCCTTCTTTTGGTACTATTGGTTGACTCTGTGATCGTTTTTTACCCTTCCTGGTTATTACTCGTGCGGCACGTAATAACAAACCAAAGTAGGAAGTCATTAAGTCATGTAAAAAAGGAGGCTGGAGGTAATAAAGTGGCAGTGCCGTCTGAACGTGTCCTTCAGAATCAAAAGTAATATGAGCCATCCTCATTTTCCACCACGTCATGTGGCAATTGAGAAAGCAGTTATTCCATGAAGAGGCCATTGAATCAGAAGCAGTTCAATGTCCAGTCGCGGGAGTTTATCTGAGTCATTGTATGGAGAGACAATGTCATCTGGTATGGAGAGACAATGTCATCTGACGAAATACGGGTTTCTATTTCGCAATTTCAGTCAAATGTTCAGCGCAGTGGTAGAAATGCCCGAACTCCCCCCTACGGACGATTGCAGTGGCCGGAATCATCGGGTATAAATTTGCATTTTGGGAACAAGATGGAAGCCAATTAAATCTTGGTAGTGTTTCCTTGTCATTTGATAGATGGATCAACTCCAAAGAAAATAGCTTCTGCGTCCAATATTCATGAGCATTTGGGACAAGGAAGATCAAGTTCTCAATTGTCGGGTATAGCTGTTATGGATAAGCTGGGTACCACTTATTTTTCAGCTACCCAAGCGTATTTCATAACCCTCCAAAATACAGGTTTCTCCCGTCATGGACGGTAAGTAAATGAGGTCGAGATAATTTCGACAGCCTGATGGGGGAGAGGAGCTTTGGTAATAGCGCAGATCCTGTCCCTATAACACCATTATTTATCAGAGTAGATGGGGTAAGGGCATAGGGTTAGTGCACGCTTACAATATCGAATGCGTCCTTGGAACGAAGCTTGGGATTCAGAAGAGGTTCCTGTAAAGTACAGATCTGATAGGGGAGTGCCACCATCATTATTTTCGATTCTTCTCTTCCCCCTACCCCGGAGTAGCATACGCTGAGCCTGAATCCTTAGACAAGGTAATCTCAAATGCTGCAAGGATCTGCCAGGTAGTTATCTGCCATAACTATTGAAGATGGACCAGATGCGGCGTCGTAATAAGAAATATGGCTGGGCCAGGTACTCACTGAGAGAGAAGAATGTTCTTTGAGGTGTTGGAAGTTGAAGTTGAAAAAAGCAACTAAAAACAAGCAGGGCAATTGATTGGTTGGTTATGTTAGGGACTGCTGAGTCACGAGACTGAGCTCACTGATTGGTAGCAGAAAGTCATCGTCACTTTGGTTAATGAGCATTTATTGGCTAGCCTCAATAAAGAATAATGAAAACCCATCCAACCAAATCACGTTAAAATAAACACTCGCAATCGGCTCCGCATTGAGTAACAAGAGCCTCAAGGAAATATCAAACTTTAAAATATGGGACACTTTTATCCCCGCCTAATTGCTCGGATGCCCCTGTTTGCGAAAAAAAGTGCTTGGATACCCTTGTTTTATTTTATAACTTTTAGAGATACACACCATGTTTTCTATATGTATCCCCTAGCTATAAAGCTATATATAAAGTTGCCAGAATACCCTTCTTTCATAACTAGAGAGTACATATCTTAAGTATAATAGAAGAATCAATCTCCCTAGCCTCAATCTCCCTAACCTTCTAAGCCTCCCTAACCTCCGTAGCCTCTTAAGTCCTCTAATATTTAGTTTAAAATAAGGGCTTAACCTTAAGATATTAGAGGGTTAGGGAGATTAAGGAGGCCAGGGAGACTGTAACTTCTACTATACTTAAGATATGTACTCTCTAGTTAGGAAAGAAGGGTATTCTAGTAACTTTATATGTAGCTCTATGCCTTGGGATATATATAGAAAACAGTATATATTACCCAAATATGAGCGCTTTACTCTATGCAGTTAAGTAGTGTGGAACAGGGGCATCCGAGCAATTAGGCGCTTTTATCCCCATCTATTCCATATACTTCTTCTTGCCCTTCCTTACATATATTCGTCTAGACCCTGCACCCTCCATTTTCTCGTAAAGCTCGACTATAACCTTTACATTAAGCTGAAATACATAGCTTTGACAATCAATATAGTAGTCGGTGGAACTGAACTTCGGGTGTCTGCAACATGGAGAAGAAACATGTTAATAATAAGTTCCTTAGGTTAGGGCCGCTTGTGGCCCAATGAGAATAATAATTTCTCTGCCGGTGTCCAAACCATTCAATGACAGGGCTGCGGTTAACATATCGGCTATTATTATTATACTCTCTGACGGCTAGCATCCACCGCGATCCACTCCTGAATCGCCTTTCTCATCCGAGGTTCAGCCTCATGCTCGTGCCAGAAGTGGCCCGCTCCTTTGACCATGACGCTATCAAACCGGGAGCCTCCAAGCTTTTTGAGTTCGACACTCCAACCCATAAGCTTCTTAGACGATGTAAATCCATCATTTTCTCCAAATATTGCTAAAGTCTCGTGTTCTAGGACTTTATCCTGAAGATCTGAAGGTGGGAGAGTTTCTCCATTTACCGTTATGGTCAATTTAGAGGCGGGTAGTAGAAGAGAAGTAGCTGTAAATAGGATGATCGGAGGTAGAAGTGGAGAAATAAGAAGGTATGAGGTGTTAATCTCCTTGGTTTTGGTAATTATTGTACCGGAACCCGATGAACTAGATTCATTGGAACAAGTATGCACGCGGGCCTCCCCGTTCCGTTTCGAGGACAAGTTCCGTGCTTCTTGTAAGATTTTGTAAGCAGGTTCATTCTGCTTTGGCTCCTGAAAGGCCGATAGGATAACTCTTGAGGACGGTGAATACCGTGCTAACATAGAGCCATATGAGTAACCAGACACTATGATTGAAGGGCAGAGACTGTCTTCCATCAAGGAGGCATCATTTCCAGCAAGGGTAGAATCGTGACCCAACGATGGATCCAAGCCTACGATATAGTGTATCAGGAAGAGATGAAACGAAATAAAATCGCCAAGTTCAGGCTTGGCCGTCCAGCTTGTTCGCCCCTGTGAGCCACCAGCACCCCTATACAAATTAATCAGCATTCCTGTAAATCTGTGGTTATAGCAAGTACGGATAGAATATACCGAAGATTGAACGTCCCCACAACATATCCCGCTTGCAATAGCTCGCTAGCCACAACTGCTACAACGGGATCATCGTAGCACCCTCCAAGAGGAGCATATGGATGGGCTATCATTGCACCCTTTCTTTCGTATATGGTGTTTTGATCTATGCCCTTGGCATAATCCGGGTGATATATCCTACATTGAAGTAGGGCATCATCATATACTGAGGGTATCTTGAATTGGTGGGTAGGTTTTGGTAAAGCCATTCTCAGGATAAAGGGTATTCCGCTATGTATGGCGCAAATGGATTATACAGCTGTTTATAATAGGCCGTTGCACTCTTGCTGAAAGTATAAAAATTGTTTGTATAACGATGATCTGCGGAGGGCGTTGATATCAGGATGTTGACATCCTAACCTTGGAAGGACCAACGGCGGAGGCTGGTTCCACGTGACACGCCGAATTTGTGACCCCTTTAACTTGTAGATCTAGGCTTCATGGCAAACAAAGTGCGAATTAGAGGAATATGTTACAACGGCTCGTTTAAGTCATGATGGACTGGTTAATGAAAAGTAAAACTCAATAATTAGGCAACCTGAATATCATCAACCAAGTTTAGCAACTATCTGCTTAATACACAAAAGAAATTAAAATATTATGGCGAGAGCAGCCAGGCAGGGTCTGGTTCATCATCGCTATCATCCATATTTCGGGATGCTGGTGGGGTTGAAGGGCAAGCGTTAGCTCGGTCTGTAGTATGTACAGTCTCTTCCAGGTCCCCCTTTTGCTCTGGTTCGAATCCTGGTTCTAGTCCTGATTTTAATCTATGTTCAGGAGGTCTGTGTATTTCTGGTGAAAGAGAGCCATCTCCTGATAGAGCGTGTGACGTGAGTAAGTCATCGGGAACTTCTCCTACCATGGTACCTTCACGGTCGTCTTCTAGGGTTTGATGACAGAGTTTAAACATGCTAGAGAACCTGGCTCTAGCCTCGTTGAACGCCTCACGCTCAGCACCAATGCTGCAGATCAGTAGCGACCATTTCTTTTCTTCTGCCAAACGTAGGTATTCATCAAGTTTTTGTACAGTAGAAGTCAACATTTTCTGTACTTCAGAAAGTTCTGTCCTCTCAGCTACGGTGGGTTTTGCTGATTCAACAGAATTGCCTTCCTTTCGAAGCTGATTAAGGGTATTTCGCAAGGTGGTTTCAGTCTTCGTTACTAGAATAGCAGTATCGTTCCATATCTGCCCACCCTCTTGTAGCGCTTCAATCTCATGATCGGTCGTTAAACTGCGCTTTTCGAGAGATGATAACTCTTGTGTCCAGTGTTCTTCAGCCATCTGCAGAGTTCGCCTGTTAGGCTTCAATGAAAAGAACGGGGTCGGGACCGAATCGCTGTGAAGGGGTGCGATGGGCGGCATTTTTAGAAACTGTTCGGAGTCTTTCTTAACAAGAGAAAGAGCACCTTCGTAGGATGACAGCTTAGCATCCACAGAATTTTGACGTTTGGTTATTTCGTCTATCATGTGCCGACGGCGTGCCTTCATCTCTGCAAGCCGGGACTCAACCTCCTTTATTTCGTCTTCGAGTTCGCGAAGCTCGTTTGAAAGTGTCTCCACATGCTTCTGCTGGTTACCAGCTCGCATCTGAGAAATATGTTTCTCCAAGCCAGCCTGTTTCTCCATGAAAGTTTTCACCTTATCTATCGCGTCTTTCCTGGCATACATCTCAGAGTTAAGGATATCCCGCTCCTCTTCCTTCAAACATAAAAGAAGATGGATCGAGCGGAGAATGCCTTGACGCACATTTCGGAGGGTGGGTGCTTTCTTTCGAGGTTGTCGTACTGGAATGGGCATCGTTTGCTTACGACCCGAAGTACGGGACGTGGTAGGAGTCGAGCTCCTCGTTGAAGGGGTATTCGTGGGCGAATCAAGGGGTTGTCTGACAATTAAGATGCGGCTTTGAGCGTCGAGGAGTTCTTGTAATTCGCTCTGTAATTGCCGCGATTGCCTTTCTATATGAATTAAAGGCTCTGAAGGATGATTTGTGACTGACAACGGTATTGGCCGTAGGACCTTAGGGTTAGCAGGCGGCCATAGAGACATTTTGACTCAATGAATGCCTTTAGGACTGTGTTTGGTGCTTTCTGTTGCCGAAAAGTATCTTGTGAAATTCTGTCTCTAAAGAGGCCAGCAACCCCCAGGGCAGGTCAGAAGAATGGGCGTAACGAGTGATAACCAGAAAGGAGTGTCGTTCACGACTAGTGAACGGATGCGATTGTTCGATGTAGGATAGCCGATCCTAGGAAGCAGTGCAAGCCTGTTAGCAGATGAGGAAAACAATATATAGATAGAGGCTGCTGCTCCAATACTGGAGTCCATGGATGTGTATCGCGTGCAGGGTGCAGGTGCCTCGTACGGAGTTCAAGCATGTCGTTATGATTGGCTACCAGTCAACTGGATGGTTGACTCTGTGTTTGGCAGGGCAGATGACAGGTGCCAATGTAACAACCGGTAGTTATGGAGCGCTGGATATACCAGTCGAATTTAGCTGTCCAGCTCAGTTACTAAGGTTGGCATTTGGTCACTGTTAGAGAGTCGATCGAGAAGCAGCGGATCGAGCGCTTAGACAGCCGCGCGGCTTATACTCAAACGCGCACGTGATTCGATTAGCCGGGACAGCCAATGGGATACATATTTGTTCTAGTACGTAAATAGTTTTATTCACTATTCACCTTTCATTTCCTAGGTTAACTACAGGAGTTATTGGTTAGATAGACAATATGCACCCGGTGTCAATATCGACACAGTTGTTGACGCCAGGGGTTATTGGTGTTTGGTTATAATACAAGTGAGCAAAACTATACTCCTACCTCGTCCATGCATAAACTTATGCGTTGTTTGTACTTGGTATAGGAAAGCATTGTACCATTTGAGAGTAACTGTTACACCCCCATGAGTATGTTTGGGCCAAAAGACTCAATCCTTGAATATAGGGAGTAATGTTGAATCTACTTGAGCCGCTTCCAAGGATGATTAATAAGCAACGTAACATCACGTGCCGACTGGGCGACCTGATGTTCTCCTGTGCTGCTTCTGACAACAAACAGCGTCGAAACACATCAGACCTCAAGGCATCACCACGGTCCCTTTCCTGTTCTTCTTTTCTTTCTCAACTGTATTGCTAGCTTCTTGCTTTCCTTGTCCCGCTCTTTACCTCTGGCTCCTTTACTCGACTTACTACGCTGCTTTTTCACCAAAATCTGACTTCAGCCTGAAGGCCGGACACCCGCGCATCCCGTAACGGAGCTTGAACCGGAAGCACAAAACGTCCCTTTAGCACAAGGCGCATCTCTTAGATTGGTATTTCACCATGGTTGGCCTAGCCTCAGCTGCGGGACTGGTAGGGTTCCTCTCCGAGCCAGATACCGAGCTTAAGGTCTTTGCTCTCAAGGCTCTTGACGCCCAAGTTGATCTTTTATGGACTGAGATCGCTGGATCTGTCGGGCAGATGTATGTTTTCCACTTTCATCTAACGATCTTACTGGATCTTGGCTGCTAATCGAGCTCTTGGAATTGAATAGAGAAGCTCTGAGTGAAGATGAATCTTTTCCTGAACGCGAACTTGCGTCTCTGGTCGCTGCCAAGGTATACTACCACCTACAGGAATATAGCGAGAGTATGGTTTTCGCCTTAGGAGCTGGCAACCGATTTGATATTGAGAATGGCGGCGAGTTTGAAGAGACCATCATCTGTATGTCAAAGTACCACACCCTTCAAGGTTGACTTGCGTTTTGCCGGATGGACTGCTAAGTATGGAACTCATAGCAAAATGCGTGGATACATTCATTTCAACCTGTTCGATGCTCAAGACTTCACAGACTGCAGGACGAGGTGGTGCATCCCAGTTAAATACCTCTTTCCCAAGAAATGAGGGAGGTGTCTCGAGCACATCTGCTGGTTTAAGTTCCCCAATCACTCCTTTTTCGCAATCCGCATTACCTTCGAAGTCTCTCCTATCGCGCCCCGAATCATCTGCGGAAACCAGCTATCCCGTCGGCGAAGACCGAGGCAGTGGTAGGGATGACATGCCTGTTATACTTCAGCGAGGAACCCAAAGACAACTGCAAAATATCATCAAACGGCTCTTTGACCGGTGCTTCGAACAACAAAGATATCGACAGGTCATAGGTATTGCTGTCGAAGCTAAGAATCTTGACATCATTCGAGTAGCCATTTTACGGGCCGCTCATGATGCCAAGGAACAAGGTGTTGAACCATCGAAGCGAGGAGAGGAGCTAATGGAATATGTCCTGGGCATTTGTATGAATGTAGTCCAGGAACGAGGCTTTAGGAATGAGGTTTGCCTACCTGAATATCATCAAAGAACGAATTACCCATTTGACATACTAACGAGGCCTTTAGATCCTTAAACTGATCCTCGAGCTCTTAAACGAAATTCCTTCACCCGACTATTTCTCCATTGCAAAATGTGTTGTCTACTTGAATGAACATTCGATGGCATCTGATATCTTGCAAAAGTTGGTTGCGAAGGGCGACGCCAGGTCTCTGGCTGTAGCTTATCAGATATCCTTTGACCTGTACGACAACAGCACACAGGAGTTCTTGAAGAAGGTGCGCCAGGAACTTTCGGTCGCTATCTCTGAGCCCAAAGAAACAGATTCCGCCGAAAAGACGGAACAGGAACCGAAGGAGTCAAAGGAAACCGATAAACTATTGAGCGACGATGAAGACGATGATGACGAGGACGAGGACGAGGACGACGAAGATGAGGAGACTTCTCCAGCAAGAAGAAAGTTCACTGACGAAGGACGAGCCTCTCTAAAATCTATCCGAAGCATCTTAGATGGTGCTAATTCGATCCAACTCAACCTTGAGTTCCTATACCGAAACAACAAAGCTGATATCGCCATCTTGGATAAAATAAAGGACAGCCTGGAGGCTCGAAACTCGATATTTCACACCGCAGTAACTTGTGCTAATGCTTTTATGCATGCTGGAACAACCCATGATAAGTTCTTTCGCGACAACTTGGATTGGCTAGGGAAGGCAGTCAACTGGTCTAAGTTCACTGCTACTGCCGCCCTCGGTGTCATTCATCGAGGTAATCTAACTCAGGGCCAGAAACTCCTCGCACCATACCTACCCAAGGAATCTATGGCAGGTGTTGGCAATTCCGGGTCTGTTTATAGCCAAGGTGGTTCACTGTATGCATTCGGTTTGATATATGCGAACCACGAAGGCTGGGCCGTGGACCATATCCGTGAACATTTCAACAAGGCTACTGAAGAAGTAGTACAACACGGAGGTGCTCTTGGGCTTGGTGTTGCAGCTATGGGAACTGGGGATGAAGGAATCTATGCGGATTTGAATAAGGTTCTCAATGCTGATTTGGCGCTAAATGGCGAGGCAGTTGGCCTAGCTATGGGTCTTGTTATGTTGGGAACCGGAAACTTGAAGGCGTTGGAAGACATGATCCAATATGCTCACTTGACTCAACACGAAAAAATCATTCGTGGTCTCGCTATGGGCATGGCACTGATCATGTACGGCCGTCAAGAAGCTGCAGATGAGTTGATTCATGGTCTCCTAGGTGACCCTGACCCTACGCTTCGATACGGTGGAATTATGGCGATTGCACTGGCGTATTGTGGCACTGGAAGTAATAAGGCGGTCCGCAAGCTCCTGCATGTTGCTGTTAGCGACGTTAGCGACGACGTTCGCCGCGCTGCAGTCATGAGCTTAGGATTCATTCTGTTCCGCAAACACCAGAGCGTTCCTCGGATGGTTGAGCTTCTCTCCGAATCTTACAACCCTCATGTTCGATACGGTGCTGCTATGGCTCTCGGAATCTCATGTGCTGGAACTGGTCTGGATGAGGCCATTGATCTTCTGGAGCCTATGTTGAAGGACCCGACTGACTTCGTCCGCCAGGGTGCATTGATTGCCCTCTCCATGGTACTTGTCCAGCAAAATGAGGCAATGAATCCCAAGGTCGGCACCATCCGCACGGCAATGCAAAAGGTGATTGCCGACCGCCATGAAGATGCCATGGCCAAGTTTGGCTGCGCTCTCGCTCTTGGAATTATCGATGCCGGTGGCCGGAACTGTACGATTAGCTTACAGACCCAGTCCGGAAACCTCAACATGCCCGGAATTGTGGGAATGGCTGTCTTCACACAATATTGGTACTGGTTCCCGTTGACCCATTTCTTGTCTCTCAGCTTCACACCTACTGCTGTTATTGGCGTGGACCAGAAACTGGAAGTCCCAGACTTCAAATTCCACAGCAATACTCGCCCAAGCCTGTTTGATTACCCCCCCGAACAGCAGGTAAAGGCGGATGAAGCCCCAGAGAAGATTAAGACTGCAGTTTTGTCCACCACTGCGCAGGCGAAGCGACGGGCGCAAAAGAGGGAGAAGCAACGGAGTGGAAGCATTGATATTGAACAAACACCTACCACTCCAAAGTCTGCAGCCCAACAACTTCCAGAGAAAATGGATGTCGATGAAGCCCCTAAGGCGGAAGAAGAAAAGGCTGGTGGTGACAAGGAGGCAGCTGCCGAACCCAAGCGGAAGCCTGAGAAGGAGAAGGTTGGCTACGAAATATCCAACTTGTCGCGAGTCCTTCCCGCCCAAGTGAAGTACATCTCGTTCCCCGACCAGAGATATGAGCCTGTCAAGAAGGTAAATAGATCCGTTTTCTGAATAAATTAAGATTACAAACCACCCGCTAACGTTTCGACTTTACAGACCACTGGAGGAGTTGTCGTTCTTCTTGACAAGAAACCCTCTGAGCCACGCGATATCATTGAGTTGAGTGCCAGCAAGGAGACGAAGCCAGCCGCCACCGCCACGGCTGGAAGCAGCCAAGCCAACACTGTTCAGAGCCGCCTTAACGCTGCTCTCCAGGCCTCCGCGGCTGCTCCAACCACTCCTGCCCGTCCAGGCGCTAGCAGTGGCGCTGCAGCTGCTGCAGGTGTCCTTACCGCTGTTGATGAGGACGAAGAAGGAGTTGAAGAAGCTCCGGTGCCGGACGACTTTACATATGAAACCGAAGGAGAGGACGAGGAGCTTTGAAGCTGCAGGCCTTTTCCCTTCTTTCCATCTTTTTCTACACTCCCTCGACTTCCTTTGGCTCCTTGTGCATAGCATACACCGGGTTGTATCCCTAGACACAACCATGTCCTGTACTTTAGCCCATATTCGACCATCTTAATCCAAACTGTTGTACAACGAACTTCTTTCTTACTGCTCATCGACCTTGTATCTCCTTTTGATAAACTGAAAAAGAAAAGTAGAAAAAGCAAAAAAGACGCGCCAACTTGAGCCGAGGTATTTGACCCCGTGATCACGCTTAGTCATGGATGTTGCGGCTCGCCGAGCGGAAAGGCCGAAGAAAAAGCCGAAGCAGAGAAATGAAGACGGCGATGACGAGGAAGATGAAGATGAAGAAAAAGATGGGGAGACAGAGCAGGTGATGAAAAGGTCGAAGTCGAGCAGTTGATCCTTTGTCTCTTTTCTTACTATCTTATACATGGTGGTGTGCAGAGATCGGAATATCGAAATTAACACCTGAGCTAAAAAGGGGGCATCAAGTGGCTAAAACGTCATAGCTAAGCGCAGCTCATGTTTGCATGTGACGGCAAAGGGTTTCGTCTTCCTCTCCTCGCCTGTGCTGTTGTATTATTTGTATGAGACGGAGATGGCTTGTGATTGTACCTAGGCTTAACCCGTTGCCGTTAATCATCGCCATCCTCCAGCTTTTCTTCCAGTGCGTGTGCTGCTTTTTAGGAGCCCCGGGTTCCCCGGACTTTTGTCCTTTTCTTCTCTACCTCCATCGTTGTTAGTTATACGTTGCCTCTGATTCGGCGGGTCCCTCTTTGCACATATATACCTTCAATAATATATAGCCGGCGTTGCCTCCCTTTTCTTGACCGTCTCATCCTGTCTGTTTGATATATACTATCCTTAATTTTTTGGGTTACAATCATGCCTGGCGTTTATTCCAAGGACGACGTGGCGTCGCATAGCAAGGGGGATAGCGTGTGGATTATCATCGACGGGGACGTCTACGATGTGTCCAAGTTTCTCGATGACCACCCAGGTTAGTTATAAACAGTATACTCCGTATATATCAGTGTTGAGAAACGAGGCTAATCTTAATATAGGCGGTAAAAAGAGTACGATCGTTTCCTGCCTTCTTCCATGACGATATATACTCACAATTCTGTTATAGTCTTGCAGCGTATGGGAGGAAAGGATGCTTCAAAGCAGTTCTGGAAGTACCACAACGCCGGCGTGTTGAAGAAGTACCAGCCAAAGCTGAAGATTGGCTCCCTCGACTCTAAGAAAGCCGAGGCTGCCCCGGCACCAGCTCCAGTTCCTACCCCGACTCCAAAGAAGGAGGCCTCAAAGCCACAGACACAATCCTCGCCTGTCCCAGCTGCAGAGGCCTTGGATCCCTATGGAGAGCTTATCCCTTTCTCGGACCCATCGTGGTACCACGGAGTAAGTTATGATGCGCTAGACATATATAGGAAGAAAAATTGATAGCTAACTTGCATCTAGTATTATTCTCCTTTCTACAATGAATCACACGCTGCTCTACGTGACGAGGTGCGACAGTGGGTAGAGACCGAGATCGAGCCTTACTGCCACGAGTGGGATGAGGCCAAGGCGGTTCCCGAGAGCATTTACAAGCAAATGGGCGAGAGAGGTTACCTTGCTGGTCTGCTTGGCCTATCATACAACAAAGACCTAGTCAAGAACCAGGTGAAGAGCGTTTCCCCCGATAAGTGGGATCTCTTCCACGAGCTGATTGTCACCGACGAGCTTTCTCGTGCAGGCAGTGGAGGCATTGTCTGGAACCTCATCGGTGGATTTGGCATTGGCTGCCCACCGGTCGTCAAGTACGGATCCAAGGAGCTTGTCGAGCGTATTGTTCCAGGTATACTGGCTGGTGACAAGCGTATCTGTCTAGCTATAACCGAGCCTGATGCCGGAAGTGATGTCTCCAACCTGTCCTGTGAGGCCAAGCTCACCCCTGATGGAAAGCATTACATCGTCAATGGTGAGAAGAAGTGGATCACCAACGGTATCATGAGTGACTATTTCACCACTGCTGTGAGAACCGGAGGCCCTGGCATGGGTGGTGTCAGTGTTCTCCTGATCGAGCGTTCCGCCGGAGGTGTGAGCACACGTAAGATGGACTGCCAGGGTGTCTGGAGCAGCGGTACCACTTACGTTACCTTCGAAGATGTCAAGGTTCCTGTTGGCAACCTGATCGGAAAGGAGAACAAGGGCTTCAAAGGTGTGCATCTCATCTACCCCAGTATCAAAAAATATGAATGCTAACTTAAAATATCAGTCATCATGACCAACTTCAACCATGAACGTATGGGTATCATCATTCAGTGTCTTCGCTTCTCCCGAGTCTGCTACGAGGAGTCCGTCAAATACGCCCACAAGCGCCGCACTTTTGGCAAACGACTCATCGACCATCCTGTCATCCGCATGAAGCTTGCACATATGGCTCGCCAGATCGAAGCCAGCTTCAATTGGCTCGAGAACCTCGTCTACCAATGTCAAAATATGGATGAAGACGCCGCTGCCCTCCGTCTAGGCGGAGCCATCGCAGGTCTCAAGGCGCAGTCAACCACCACCTTTGAGTTCTGCGCCCGTGAGGCCAGTCAGATCTTCGGAGGTCTCAGCTACTCTCGTGGTGGACAGGGTGGTAAGATCGAACGGCTCTACCGTGATGTCAGAGCCTACGCTATTCCCGGAGGCAGCGAGGAGATCATGCTTGACCTGAGTATGAGACAGTCCCTGAAGGTGCATGAGATCTTTGGTATGAAGCTATAATGGCTTCCTTGACTTGCTTGTTAGCTTTTCTTCCGTCGAATACTCCTGTATGAATTCCCTTGTGTCGATATATCCCCGGTGATCTTATGCTTGTTCCATTTGATATAAAGAGTAACTCATGACTCCAATTTCCTTCGTGGCCACCTGTACCTTATATTCCAAAGTACCTACTCCGTAGAATCAAAAGATTCGCAGATTCACATGAATCTCTTTCTTTGGTGGCCTAAGAGCTGCATCTCAAAATATTTTATCTTCTTGCCGATGAGGTTTGTACCATTTAAAAAAAAAAAAAAAAAAAAGGCTGGACAACACAGCCGGGCGAAGTGTCCATCACGTGACCATCCCTTTGCGCATTTTCCAACCCCAAAGCTTTGAAGGCGAAGAAGATGAAGATGAAGACGAAGAGCTTCGACTCTGCGCAGAGGAGACATCTCGGCAAGATAAAGCCACTGTTCGACTCTACTACTAATCCAGACTCCCTTTTTCCTCTCGTTTCAATCCTCTGAGATCACCCGCTGGCCGAAAGTGAGCTCTTTTCGACCGTTCCTGAGATAGCTCCGTCACTAAGAACTCGACACTCCGAGCCTAACACACCTATCGAACCCGCCTCCAGCGTACTCTTTCTGCGATCTGCTTTTTCCGAGATAGTTGGAAAGACCTGTACTCCTTAATAGGACGATTAGGGCCATCCCACCAACGAGATATCTCCCGTCACCCGGGACTCTAGCTTGACTGCTGGACGTCTGAACCGACCTCAACCTAGCCGACCGACACATAATTGATACCAAACATGTCGCATCCAGGAAACGAACAACAGTTTGCCTCAGAAGATGAAGAAGATTTCAACCCTGCGCCGGCTGGAGATTCCGAGCCAGAAGCTGAAGATGACCAGCAAGATAATCGCAGCGGCGAAAAACCCATAGATAACGATGATGGACAAGAGGTCGGTAAAAATAAAAAAGAAGACGATGAAGAAAATGGAGAAGAAGTGAAAAAGATGAATGATGGCGAAAACGGTGACTTGAATACTAATGAATTGCAACAGACTAGAGGTGAAGATGAAGCCGGTGCCGAAGACGATGATGAAGGGGAGCCCGAAGGAGATAACGAGGATGACGATGAAGAGGAGGAAGAAGAGGAGGAGGAGGATGAGGAAGCAGTTACTGTAAGTGTGCCTTACATCTCCAGTTTTGTGATGCTCTTAGTTTGAGCCCTCTGCTGATGAGTTTAAATAGGGTCGCCCTCGAAAGCGCAGAAGACATGGACTCGGCGCTTTCTTCGAAGAAGAAGCAGAGGTCGATGATGAAGATGAAGCGGAAGATGAGGAAGACGAAATCGAAGCCGGTTTCGTCCACCATGACGATGAGGTTGTCCTACCCGCCGGCGCAGAAACGGACGATAGGCGCCATCGTGAACTCGATCGAAAGCGTGATATGGATGCAACGATGGATGCGGAGCAGCAGGCGCAAGCCCTAAAAGAACGATATGGCCGAAACCGTGCTTCTGGAGCTGACCTTGTCGTTGTTCCCAAAAGGCTTCTCCTACCTAGCGTTGATGACCCGAGCATATGGGGTGTCAAGTGTCGACCGGGCAAGGAGAGGGAGATTGTGTTCAGCATTATCAAGCGCATGGAAGAGCGGCCACCTGGCTCGCGAAACCCTATCAAGATCATATCCGCTTTCGAGCGTGGTGGAACTATGGCCGGTTATATCTACGTGGAAGCCCGGAAACAAGCTGATATCATTGACGCCTTGGATGGAATGTCTAATATCTACGTCAGGTCTAAGATGACCTTAATCTCGGTCAAGGAAATGCCTGATCTACTCAGAGTGAAAAAGTCAGAGGAGCTTACCCCGGGTGGCTGGGTCCGAATCAAGCGTGGACGATACCAAGGGGACTTGGCCCAACTTGAAGAAGTCGAGACAAATGGGCTTAATGTTACCGTCAGACTTGTCCCTCGTTTGGAGTACGGACTCAACGAAGACAGCAATGCACCTGCTCTTGACCCCAAGCGCAAGAGAATTGGAGGAGGTAGCAGTGCGATTGCCAGGCCTCCTCAACGCCTGTTCAGTGAGGCTGAAGCAAAGAAGAGACACTCCAAGTACCTCTCTGCTACATCTAGCTTGGGAGGCAAGTCTTGGTCTTATCTTGGTGATACTTATGTTGATGGTTTCCTTATCAAAAACATGAAAGTTCAACATCTCATCACCAAAAATGTTAATCCTCAACTTGATGAGGTCACAAAGTTCGCTCGTGGTGCAGATGATGGAACTTCGAATCTCGATCTTGCATCATTGGCTGCTACAATAAAGAATACAACCGAAGAGGATGCATATCTGGTTGGAGACACCGTCGAAGTCTTTGCAGGCGAACAACGCGGCGTCGTTGGCCAGACAGTAGCAACACGCGGCGACATTGTTACTATCAAAGTCACGCAAGGTGAACTACAAGGCCAGCATATTGATGTACCCACCAAGGGTCTCCGAAAGAGATTCAGCGAAGGTGATCATGTCAAAGTCATCGGAGGGAGCAAGTATCGCGACGAATTGGGTATGGTTGTTCGAATCAAGGATGACCGAGTTACCATCCTTACAGACATGACGATGCAAGAGATCACCGTGTTTAGCAAGGATTTGAGAGAAGCTGATGACATCGGGGTCGATGGAAAATTGGGCCAGTATGATGTCCATGATTTGGTGCAAATTGAGTAAGTTTCCTATATCTAGTCTACACTACCATCTATCCACTAACAAAGTAAATTACAGTCAAACAACAGTTGGATGTGTAGTGAAACTTGATAGAGAGTCAATGCGAGTCATAGATCAGAATGGCTCAACCCAAATTGTGCTTCCATCACGGGTTTTGGGCAAGATCGAGCAACGACGGCATGCTGTCACCACTGACCGAAATGGCTCTGAAATCAAGTGTGGAGATACCGTGAAGGAGGTGACTGGCGAGCAACGGACCGGTACGATCTTGCATATCCACAGAGCATTCCTCTTCTGCACTAGCAAGGTTGTGGGAGATAATGCCGGTATCATGGTCACTAGAGCTATAAACGTTACTACCGTGGCCACCAGCGGTTCTAAATTAGGCAGATCTGCCCCAGATCTGTCAAAGATGAATCCGGCTTTGCAGAAGAACGGTATGAACGGTTCTGGAATGCCACCACCGCGAACATTCGGCAGGGACCGACTTGTGGGAAAGACGGTTCATATTCGCAGGGGTCCGTTCAAGGGTCTGCTGGGTATCGTCAAAGATACAACGGATATCATTGCTCGAGTCGAGTTACACTCTGTTTCAAAAGTGGTACCCGTTGAGAAGGAGAATCTCTCTGTCAAGGAGTACGTAATATTAATTATTCCCTACTTGTGCTCTATCTTTGGCTAATTCACATAAACGCAGCCCAATCACCGGACAGCCTGTAGATATCAACCGGTTTGGCGGAAGGGGTGGTGGTGCTCCAAGGGTGCCACAATCCATGGCGACAGGAAGAGCTGGCCCCCAAGATGCTGCATGGCAAGGAGGAAGAACACCGATTGCTATGGGCGATTCGTCTCGTACACCGGCCTGGCGAGCGTCATCTTCTAGAAGTGAGTATCCCGATATTCTAGGCTATGGATGGCCTCAGGACACAGACTAACTTGCTTTGTTTAGCCCCTGCTTGGAATGCCGCAGTAGGATCTCGCACCCCCGCTTGGAAGGCGGAAGGCTCTCGTACTGCCAACCCTTATGATGGTAACAGAACCTCTTACGGTGGGTTTGGTGGACGTACTCCAGCCTGGACCTCTGGAACAAAGACCCCTCACGATGCCGGGTCCGGGTTCTCAGGAGGCTCTTCCAACTCAGGTTTTGACGCCTTCATGGCCGGCTCTCGAACGCCGGGCCATCCTAGTGCAACGGCGGCAAACAGCGGCTCCCGTACACCCGCCTGGGGCCACTCTGGAAGCTCCAGCTCACACCTCAGCGCCAATGCCGGCAGAGCGTTCGATGCTCCTACTCCTGGCGGTGACTATACAGCTCCATCTCCCGCCCCATTCAGCAGTGCTCCAACCCCTGGAGCAACAGCTGCTACTCCTCGTGCATGGCCGGATAATGCACCTACACCAGGTGCTTCAACGTTTGCTGGAAAACGTATGGATGGTGATGCATACGATGCGCCTACACCTGCCGGTGACCATCGACCATATGACGCACCAACTCCTGCAATCGGGATGGGCTTCCCTGCTACTCCTGGTGCCATGGATGATGCACCCCGATATGCAGAGGGCACTCCAAGTCCATGATGAAGCAGATTTATGTCAAGCACATTCACTTCCTTATCTGAAAACGCTAAGCAGGCAAGGTTACCCACTTCTTACTTGAGAAATCCTTTTTTTCCCTCTAAGTTACTTCCGGCCCGGTACTCATTTGATCATGTTCCAAATGCTGTGGATTTCATTTATGATCTGAACTTAGTGGACGTGGGCGGTGGGATATCAAATGTTCCATTCCTCACTGATGTTCCTGATTTGCCTGCCCTCGTTTGGATGTTTTCTTTTTTGCCTAGCAAAATGGTCGAGAGCCAGAAAAAAATTGATCTGAACCTTAAGGCAAAGCAGGAGTTCATTTTTGTTTCTTGTATTAATAGTTAGCATGTCTTTGTCGCCAATAATAGATTCCTTCACACGGTTTTCCCTTTTGTCGAGATATCAAAGTCCAGCAAACTAGAAGTCGCTCCAATGCAGCTAGTGCTGCTTACGTAACTGACAGCAAGACGCCCCGCAAGCTATCAAAAAAAAAAAAAAATAAAGCTCCCCGCAATACGAAAGGAACAGGATAGAAGAAAAGACACCCTTGGATATTGAGGCTGTGTGTAAGATAGGGACTGGGTTCGAGAGAGAGGAATAATCACAATGTCGTCGCCTCCAGAAACAGAAGCTGAACCCTCACGGGCCGAGCGGGAGCGACTCGACCGCGAACACAAGGAAAAAGAAGCAAAAGAGCAGGCTATGCTGCCATATAAGTGGACACAGACGATTTCAGAGGCAGAAGTCACTATTCCAGTGCCCGCTGAAATACGCGGGAAGGACCTAGAAGTCGTGCTGACCAAGACCAAGATCCGAGTTGCGTTGAAGGGCAAGGAACCTATCATCGATGTATGTACAGGCATATCTCTACATCTTACACTAAGAGTTTTTGATAGATGCTAATCTGTGTTTGTATAGGGCTCATTCCCACATCCAATTCACGTTGACGAGTCCTCATGGACCCTTGAGACCGTCTCTAACCCTCCGGGCAAAGAAGTGACTGTCCATCTAGACAAGGTGAACAAGATGGAATGGTGGCCTCACATCATCACTACCGCTCCCAAGATCGACGTTAGCAAGATAACGCCTGAGAATTCAAAACTGAGTGATCTAGACGGGGAAACAAGAAAAATGGTCGAGAAGATGATGTATGATCAGCAACAGAAGGAGATGGGGAAGCCATCTAGTGACGAGCAGAAGAAGGCTGAGATGCTCAAGAAGTTCCAGGAACAGCACCCAGGTACGAGGTTGTGATGTTAAATCTATGCTTGCCAGGACCGGTGCTAACTATTTGATGCAGAGATGGACTTTTCCAAGGCACAAATCGGTTAAGAAGAGACTGTTAACCATCCCTTTCCTTTGCATGGGGAGAAGAGATAAGGCAACAGTGTCGTAATGGATTCCCGAGTATACCACGACGCAGCGGGTAGGACGGCCCTCATTGAACCGGTCTATTCGCAGAGTCTGAACATCTATTGAGCATATTTCAATATCAAAATG
>QQSR01000120.1:0-58630 GCA_003664465.1 Trichophyton mentagrophytes
GTCGGTTGTTTGTGTCTAAGGTTGTGGCTGTATTGTTTGCGGTATGCTGGTTTGTTTAAGGAGAAGACGGCATGCGGTATTGTGCAAGCAGAAGAGGGCAGAGGCGAGTGCGAAACGTGACTGGAGTGTAGAGGTGTGATCTTCGGAAGTCATGTAAGCTTACAGCTTCAGCATGTTTTGCGGTGAAAGTATACGATCTTCGTAATTTGAGTGAGGAATGGAAAAAGACGAGGATGTAGATGAGCCAGAAGAAGGCTGTGTGACGGGAGGAAGCCCAGCAAAGGTATCCAAAGCCCATTCGGGCTGCGGGGATTCCATGTCAATTGGCAATGCCATGTAAGAAGATGGGCTGAGGGGGATGGGGCTCTGGATAGTATTGGTAGGCCAGCTGGTATAAGGGTAAGTGCCTGGGGTAGCAAGGGGATCTTCAGTAATGGCCCAGCATGCCTGATTTGCTAGCTGGGCTTCTGCTCTTCCTGCTCGGCGGTTGGAAAACGAGCACCGGTCAGTAGATAGATTCTCAGAGGGAAAAGCTGGTATGAATCACATACTGAGACGGTCGTTCATCATCTGAAGCTGCTGTGTGAGGTCGGAAGTTCCGGCATCTGAGCTCGACGGTGTCGTATAGACACACGACTGCGACTGTCCGGCGCATCTCGAGCATGGCTGCTGTCCATCACAGCGGATCTTGCGTTCCCGGCAAGTGCGGCAAGCAATGTGTCTTGGGCGTTTGGACATTTGTGCGTAGTTTGTGTGAGTATCCGGTCAGAGAATAGGGAAGAGGCTCCCGAAGCTGTGTGTAGGCGTGTGTGATTGATCCGAGCCAACGTCGTGTGCTCCAGCCTTGAATATATAAATACACCTTGGTAACTAAGGGGAGAGAGTGATAAACTTGATATAGTACTTCACGGCGCACTCCAGAGAGCTCGTGCCTTCATATATGTACTTATATCCCACCCGCTCACCCCCCTAAGCCCCCCCAAAAGGAGATCCGTGAGAGGCTGGCATGGATATGGGACCTCTGGCAGCCCCACTGAACAGAGTCTCAAGCAAATCTGCATCCTTTCCCGCTTGCTGGGAATTTGGAATTTGCGTCTCCCTTTTTTTGCAATCCTCGTCCAGCTTTTGCTCCAGCTCTCGAGACAGAGTCAGAGACAGAGACAGAGGGGGGGGATGAAAATTCTGAGCACCCCTGCACCATGTGCTCTTTTATTTTCAAATTGTAAAAAGAAAGTAAAAGGCCCTTTGCTTCAATTTGACTTCTTTTTTTTGCATCTTGGTGGTGTACTTAGTCTATCCCAGCCAGCGGCCACCAATATTGGACACCCCCATGCGGGCCAAGTTGGGCGCTGGGTCGGGAAAGTGGAAAAGGATTGCCAGCCCTCTGCTCCACTGCAGCGCTTCCAGAGGGAGAGGAAAGGCAGAGAGAGCCAGGGTTTCGAGGCTCAAGACCAATCACTATGGTCCAAGGCTGGTCTCACACTTGCATCTCGCATCCACTCGTCTTCAATGCTGCTCTGTATGGAGCCAAGCGGGATTAAACATCCTTCCTTCAAGAAGGCAACGTCTTAGCCATCGGCCAGGAATTCAAGCTCGTCCGCATGAAGGCCATTCATAAGTTTAAAACTCGACGTGTGCGTGAGCCCATCATGCCTGGCTGGCGTCGTTAACTTACGACAGGCAGGACGAGGACGGGCGCAGAAGAAGCAAAACGAGAAAAAGAACAGAAAAATTGAGAAAAAGCAACGATGAGGACGAGGGTTGGATGTTGGTGAACAAGTTAACTCGTTGGTTAACGCACTGGCTGGTGGTAAGAAAGGCCATATTATCTTGATCGTCCTATAGCTAGGCATCAGTGACCAGGCCCGCAGCCGACCCCGATATCCCCAGACTCGATAACGAACGACGGACAACCAACACGCTAAACTCGGTCCTCAGCTACGGAGCAGTATTAACTGCCTGCTTGATGCCGGAGAAGAAGCCCACGGCCGCGGGAGGAGACGGCTGGTCAAGCTGTCAGCTGCAGCAATGTAGCACTCAAACATTCTGGTCGTGTGGGAGAAGAGGCTCATCCTTCTTCACTCGCCTGAGGGGGGGGGGCTCTTCCTGTTTCATCCTCTGATGAGTAACTCGTTAAGGGGAGCAGAGAGGCTGTGGCACCGTCAGCCGTGGTTGGTCGAGCGCTCTACAGCCCCAGCTGATGGATGCTGATCGATGATCCCGAGGGCAGCTCCGGCCATGGCTATCACATAGCGCACAGCCTTCTTCTGCCAGATGTTCCAGATGGACTGTCGAAGCCGGCCAGGTGTGACAATAAACTAATTATTGGCCTGTTGCGGTGGTATCTTGCGCCCTCCTCTCTTGAAAGGCCCCCCCTCCTCTGCGCCCTCAGGGTGGTCGACGTCTAATACGAGGAGCGATCGTATTGTTGCTTATTCCACCTGTGACTGTTACCAGGGCCACGTTGAAGTAGGGATGACAGTCTTGTCCGCTCTGAGTGACATACCTGCATGTACAGCGTAGGTATATCCTCCAGACGCATCCGGGTCAAACAGGGGGAGAATACTATTTCCTTGCCCTGCTGTGCATCCAGCCCGACGAACATCCCTTATTTTGGCCTCCGATCAATGCTTCTAATTAGTTGTCCAGAGTGGCATCATCTATCACCAAGTCTAGGCTGCTCGCAGACCGCAGACGTCGTCTCCATGGTTACTATTTGGCCGCTGGCTGATTCCATATGCAAGAAGATGAACAGGCTGTACACAAGCGACCACAGCCCTGGAAAGCCGAGTGATACTGGTAACTAGTTAGTAGTTAGTTACTAAGAACACCGGCCCTGGCAAGCTAATAACCACGGCGTGGACTTCGTATGCCATCCTCCAGACAGCTCCTTTCCGATTGTGTTGAGCTGCTGCGATGTGCTATGGAGAATGGACTATGCATAGCCGCCTATGTGCCATGCTCCTCATCCTCCGCCGCTCGGAACAGTGGGATACCAATGGGATATACGATACGGCATTCGGAAGAGCGGATAACTCGTTAACCAGCTAGTTGATGGGAGAGCAGGAGGGCACCTCGCCAATCCCCCTTTTCTTCTGTTCTCGATATAATGCGCATAAGTCGTTAATATCACCCCCATGAAGGCATCAATTGCCTCTACTCCGTACCAGAGGCATCATAGCCTCTCTTGAGGCGTGGGGTTTGTAGGATCAAAACGTGGCCGGCGATCATCACTCTGGAGATGTGACTATCTCCAAAGACGGTTATTGGAGAAATCGTCGAAGAAAAAGAAACAAGCTGGCTGAGAGTAAAAAGAGACCAGGGCGACGTAACTATCTTTCTCCCTTTCTATCAGTTGAAGAAAAAAAAAGAAAGAAAGAAAGATAATCGACAGAGGGCTCCCCTAATTTTGCGGATGCCAGGGTGTCTCTTCCCTGCCATCTTTCCTCGCAAGCATTTTGACTAAACCATGTGGACGAGACAGGGGAGCCAGCACTCGTGGAAACGGACAAACTTATGCACAGGAATCGAAAATTCAAGCTGTAATAATAACTAAATGCCTTGGGTATTTTTTCTCTCTGTGCAGTTAGAAACACGAGTCAGTTATGTCAGTTAACTGGCTTGTTAACTAGTTACAGCAACGGCATGGTGTCAAGTAATTGATATGCTGAATGAAAAGACACCCACGCAAGACTTGTTCAGTCTCTATCTCAAAACTTAAACCTCTTCCCTGCTGTGATGGTATGCTTGCATAGCTAAGGGGTTGTGACCCCAGTCGTATGCTGTGAAGTCTCTGATATTTGCCGCCCCTGAAAAGTAACTAGTTAGTTAACAAGTTGATTCCATTCGACCGGCTCGGCAGCCCCACGCATTAAAAACGCATCCGAAAACATTCCAAAGGTATATATCCAGGATCTCAGGGAATGTCGTTATTTGGCTTTGTAAAAGTAGAGAGCTTTCCTTGCCCGTTAGGGGATGCTCTAGCAACGGGGTCTCTAATCACTCCCCCTGACCCGGCGAGCTCTGCAAAACAAGCGAGCAGAACTGGACGGAGCCACTCGGGATGACGACATTGAAGATGACAGCGCAATGTAGTTTCATTGTGGGGGTTATCCAGCTACCGAGCCCGTTGTCGTGGTGGCAGACATAGGAAGTGAGATGTGTCTTCGGGGCGGATCTAGATAACTACATGACATTAACAGGAACAGGAACTAAACTAGTCCTCTCGGATGCATCTCCACGCTCCCGCCATCCCGCGCGTGTTGGCCGGTTTAGAAAGACGACTAGATGGATTATCCAAGCGGAGTCGCAGTTATTGAATGATAGATAGCTCGATTCCAAACATCCTGCGGTTTATCTATGAACATACGGGCCAATATACCTGACTCCTATGGAGGAACCAGGAGCCATCCTTATATGATGGACTCTTTATACCCTCGGGGAGAGTCGATTATGCCAGTATCCATCAATTCATCATTTTTGACTATATAAATGTCTTGATATTCTTTATTGATTCTGTGACTTCGCCCTTGAGCCAACAACCCCTTTCTCTCTCCCTCTCCTCCAAGCGGCCTCTGATATAGTTCTGTGGCTAACTTATTTAACCCACCTCAGAACATCATGGGCATGCAAGACCACCTCATATCCATGATACTCGTATCTCCAAGGTACATAGAGGTACATAGAGCCAGTATTATATGCCAAACCTCATCGCTCGGATTCAGAAGCGGTGTGCGTCACCCCCAGAAGGCAGTTGGGGATATTTATACCGACACAGCTGCGCGAACTCGAGAAGAGCCGCACTATCAACGGCCGTAGTAGAGATCTCATCGCGGGGCCAGCAATCCTGGTTCGCCGTCTTCGCGCTTCCAGGTTGACTCTAGATGTAGGCGACACTGCCATGTTGTCGTCGGCAAATAATTCCCTTCATCTGCCCATATTTATAGTACATGACCACCCAAGCCTCGACAGTTAAGTAATAAAATAGATCTTGATTGCGTGTTTCAAAAAGGGTCCTGTTTATCTATTTACCCCATCTTCCAGCCTCAGCTTCTTCCAACCTCTCATCATCTCCTGGACAGCTTGAACTCGCTGTATAATAATGACAGTTTGGAGCTGTAACCCTTCCCGGACTCAGTTCAACTTGCCAGTACGACCTCGAGCAGCAATGGCACAAGAAGAAGGCTACGAGTTCACTACCTTCAGAGGGTCTGACGCCGGCGCAGTAGCCTCTCAGACAAGACGAGCGCCCTTGACGAGCAACCAAGTGCTGATCTCCATCACTCACTCCGGCTTGTGTGGAACGGACCAACATTACCGAAAGGCCGGCTGTGTACTTGGACATGAAGGCATAGGCGTTGTCCAGTCTCTGGGGCCAGATGTGAGAACCCTGAGGATGTAGGTCCTAACTACCCGCCGCTGGCTAGAGAGAGAGAGAAGAGCCTTACTAACCACAGTCTGATATTGGTCTGGCTAGAGGACAGCGGGTTGGCTGGGGTTATGTTCATGGCAGTAAGTCATTCACCCTTTTCTCTAGATTGGTCGAAGAACAATCAACTCGGCCCCGAAATCCCGCTGGAGGTTCTAAATATATACATAACTACATAACTATACTCAACCCCCACAGCTTCCAGCAAGGCATATAACTATGAATGGAATTTGCAAGCGCAGCTGTGACTGACATTACGTCTTACTGCCCAGCATGTTACAAGTGTCGGCAATGCCTTGAAGGCTACGACCAGTTCTGTTCGGCACGGCAAGTATATGGCGTGACAAATCTTGACCAAGGGTCCATGGGGTATGCAGCTATATGGCCCGAATCCTCCCTTTATGCAATACCCGACAAGCTCTCCTCGCTCGACGCCGCACCCATGATGTGTGCTGGAGCAAGCATATTCGGCATCTACGAACAATGCGGCATCAAACCCAACGATAGAGTTGGGATTATAGGGTTAGGGGGTCTTGGCCACATGGCACTGATATTTGGAGCCAAGCTGGGCTTGGAGACCGTCGTCTTTACGCACAGTGTTGCAAAACAAGTTGACGCTATTGTCATGGGTGCAACGGAATTCATCCCCCTTGAAGACCTGCCACGCATTATCTCTGCTCGGCGGAAACGGCGGGACAGTGACAGCGGTATCGATGACCACGAAAGGAATAGCATGGATGATGGAAGCGAAGGCGACGCTGGGAACATCCGTCCGCTAGACCATTTGATAGTCACCACTACAGAGGATGTAGATTGGTCGACCTTTTTTGAACTGATGGCTCCACGTGGTACAGTGCATTTGCTAGTCGGGAACATAAAGGACAATCTTGTGGTGCCCTCTGCGGCATTGATCGACTCCGGGCTACGGGTGTTCGGTAGCCTTGTTGCCCCCAGAAGCGTCATGATTCGAATGTTGGACTTTGCCGCCAGAAATCGGGTGAGGCCAATAGTGCAGAAATTTCCCCTCACGGCAGAAGGGGTCAATACTGCATTTCAGAAACTGGATGAGGGGACCATTCGATACCGCGGAGTGCTGGAAACCCCGATGGACTGTTTATACAAGGCTTCACAATAGCCCACAGCCCAATTTTCTCCTTGGCGTACGAGTAGTTAACCACAAGATCGGCCAGTCCAACGTTGGGTTTCATGCTTTTATTCGCTCGCTTGGCTTGGAGATTGGAAATGCATTTTCTTTGTTCTTGTGTCTCGGAATCCGTTGTACTTATCTGCATAATTTCCCCGATAACGACAGATTTATTACTTCAACATCCCTATCCGCAAAAGCCGGAAGGCGATCACTACCAAGAAGCTATACAACCCCTATCATTCCTCTTGAACGCCGTCTGTACGCTCATTTAAAAGCTCCTTTTAGTCACAGACCGAGTAAGGGTGGCATGGTACAACTACCCAGTGTCCTCTGGCTAAGACAAAAAAAGATGCTCATGCAGGCCCGTTTGGCCATGATATCAGTACGACATGATTATCCGATCCTGTATCCCTCTGCAAAAACATAGCCACGTTTTCCCGAGTAAGACAGAATAACATCGGGCGAGAAAAGGATTGCTCTCCCAGCATCATCTCCTGCATAACGAGAACTAAATCTGCCAATGATGTCATGGCCAAAAAAAGAACTGAAAGCGGCACATTTTTCTCATTGGTTAAGAAAAGGTTAAGGTTCGATTTATACATGACGATCTTTACTTCTTTTGTACAAGCGCGGCTTTCTTTTTTGCAAAAAGGTTGTGGGGCAGGTCCAACCTTAACTTTATATATCTGAAACTCTAACCTTCTTTTTTGTGAAGTGAAAAAAAAAATAAAATAAATACAAAAACAACTTCCTGCCAATCCATAACACGAGCAGCCATGTGATGTCAACAGCTTGCTTGCATAGGAGTAAAAAAGGCGAAGCAACTCCAGTTCTCTCCAGGCTCGAACGGAGAGTTAGTTACACAGAAGGTTGAAACTCTTCCTGTGCCTGGCTTGGCCGCTTCATCCTTAGTCTGGAAGCTTGAAGCTTGCTTTACTCTGTGTGAGGATAGCAGCCTATGCAGCTCACAGCAGTCATTGGTATTCCAGGACTTTGCTGCAATTTGGACATAGCTAAAGACAATTACATTTCGTTAAGCAGCATTTTCTTATCAGCTATGGCATGCCCTGGAATCTGACCGCTACTGCCAAGGTACGCATATACCCCAGGATATACCCAGATGCTCACCAAGACTAACATCGGCCACGATGCATACCGTGCGGGCAAAGGCCAATCCAATGTGATAATCAATATCAAATCGACAGTGCATCTCGTTTCAGAAGTCATGAGGAGACTTACTCCGCCACGTGGGTCCAAACTGTTCCCTGTTGCCATGTTTCCTTCGTGCCAGCGAGTGGAAGTATAAATCAAAACAGCAAAAGGGGACAACGATGGAGGAAAAAGAAAATAACAGGCACCTCTCATCCTTCAGAAGGCTAAAGGAGCACCATATCCCGAGAGGAGAAAGTGGCTTCAATCAACATTTTATCAGCAGACGGAGGGCGTATATACATGCATATGGATTGATGGAGATCAGTTTAATAACACTGTCTTCATAAGAGTATAATATAGCGAGGGAGTAGTTATATTATTACTATCTAGCAATTTTCTCAAAATATATCTAGATGGATCTCATCGTTATTTGAATCACTCTCGAAGCACTCTAGGTTGTGTCACCACCCACGGAACATTTCGACCAGCCTCTCACAAACTCTTTATCTTTGACAGACGAAAAGAACAAAAATAAAAGAGAAAAAGAAAGAAAACGAAAAGGAAGACTATCGAAGACTTCGATTCAAGGGTGTATCCCTTCCCGCAAGGATATTACTCCAGCAATGCCACCAATCATGTTTCTGCCCGGAGCATGATATGGAAGGCTGAAACATAGCCCAGACCACGCAGAAGTGAGAGGAGCGAGAGCTCCCCCTCGGACTGGTCGTTAAGGAGCCGCTGCATTGCCAATCTTATGAATCCAAGGGCAAGCGGCAGGGATATGGTTGAGGCATAACCAGCTGAAGTAAAAGATTAATTTCATCAGCTTTGCAGCTTCTTCCTTCTCGTTATTTCACTACCAAGTCCTCCATATCTCAGTTTCTTGGTAATTTGGGGGCCAGCCAAATCCACGTTTCTTGTCTTTCGTATCCAACCCATGTCTGCCATGCGTCGCTATAATTTCAAACCCCGTTTTTTTTTTTTTTTTTTTTTTTTTTTGGCCTTTCTTTTTGGCCGGAAAATGATGAAAGGGTACGTACCACTTGATTAATAGTTGTTGTAGAAGAGACGAAAGCCTTTGATTATTACCAAGCGGAGGAAGATTAATGTGTCTCTCCAGGTGCCATGGCGCCCCAGAGTCTACGGAGAGGACGGCAACGTGGTGGATCTTGAGAAACCTCCCTGGTGTGAGAGATAGTTACTTAGTTAACTACGGATGTCTCAGAAGCTGTGTGATGCTGCTGGCCAACCTCTTACTCTGACTCTCGCCTCTCGCTAGAGATGAAATTGATCGAAGTGCGAGTTGTTCCTCACGGCTGGCCCTCAACGTAAGCATCCCTCGTAAGTGATATATTTACTATATTGCAAGCAGTTGACCGAGTCCCGCTGCTGCAGTGTTCCATGGAAATATCTACGATGGCATTCGGACATATTGCCCACCAGCAATCCCATCGACTAGCGAGATATCCCCATGACAGCACCAGGCTGCTGTACATGTAATTAGCAACTCCGGCTAAAGTGCTAGCAGTGGATAAATACTCCAGCATTTCCTTGGGACACGGGAAGACAGGAAGCTCTCCAGGATAGCGGTCAGCTAGTTACTGTTGGCCATTCAAGTCGAACATCGCCATCTGGACTATCTATACTGAGCAGTTAGCAACATCGCCAGCCATACTTATGCGTCAACAGTCAGTCAACGTGTGCTGCATGATGGCCTTTCCCTACCTCCAGCCCGCGCTGTACATGAAAGTTCGTAATGCCCTTTTCTTGTCTAGCTCTTGTCATCTCCAATGCGGTTACATTCTCGGTTGTGTCTCGTAACTCAGCTTGACTTGCTTGATGACGAGTTAGCTAGTGAGCAAGCGAGCTAACTGATGGCCCTTCAGATCCACGTCGGTGAGGTATGTTCTGGTTGTACCCTCAGTCAGCCATCTCCCCTCGAAGAGAGACACTGGTTCTCCCCAGCTGTTTGTGAGGGCCATGTCTATCAAACACCCAAGTCTCAGATCCTGACGGGATCGCACAAGGGCTGTGCTGCCCGCCACCCGTCGATCCAGCGCTAGTTAACTCCTTCGTTATCGAGATGCTGGCCCTGTGACTGGACTAGATGTCTTTCTTCCCCGGAGAATCGGGCCCAGCTAACGCGGCATGACGGTGGCTAGCATACGCCCCAGGGATTCATCAAATCGGTCGATGGATTCAAGCCGTATATTGATGCCGCTATTACCTTCGGCAGCGACTGGCTCTCGTCCGACTCTCTCGACATGCAGCCACGTATGAATATGCTCGGCCTTGCGCAGTGAGTCCTCCTTCATCAATCAACTAACTAGCTGGTGGTTATAAGTAGTTATCGATATCACGATTGATATTAAACTAACTTCCCGCTGTGCTATTTTTAATCTCTTCCTGGGGGGTTTCTATTTCTAGCTAACCTTTTCGGCCCAGAAACCATGATGGCATCCCCTTTGCATTCCGGTTCGACGGTATAGTAGCCGTCTCTCGAGAAGCGGCAACTCCTACACCAAGTGCATGCACTTTAGCGCCCAAGACTGCTCCATTTGGCTACTCGAGTAAGCACTACGCCCCCTTTTTGCGGCACTGGCAGTCTCTAAATATACACTCTGGCTCGCCATATTTCGGTCCTTGATATAGCTAACCTTCCGTCCAGCCACAAACCACTCCTTTTCCACTGGCCACGAGTCTTTTCAAGATATGCTAAGATATTCTTATGTTGGCCACAGCAGATACACCGTCACCGGAAATGGCATTCTGGTCGAATGCTTCGTATCCAGGCTGACGCGTGTTTGCTGAATCTGGGCAAAACAGGAGAAAACGAGGAAGTGTGTGAGAGAGAAAAAACGGCAGGCCGTTCGAAACCCGTTTATCTATGCATTGCATTTATGATATTTTGCATCTGTCGGGTGGGTGGGATTTTTTTGTTTTTTGTTTTATTTAATTTTCTATTTCAAGAGGCACAGGAGTTCTCAATGGGGAAATATATCGGCTTCCTTTATTTTTTTTTCAAACCCTGGGGTGTAATTCAAAGGACAATTCTTTTCGCTGCTTCGCCGTCTAGATTGGACGGTAGGACTGATACTGATCGTGGACGTCGATATACCATGTACTGAAGTATCTCCAAGTATCACTTGCGGGCCGAAGCAAGTACACGATTCTGCTGATGGAGGGTGCGCTATACCACAGACATGTCAAGCTTTACGTTGCATAAAGCCGAGCTTTTGGGATATGGATGTAAGCAAAAGCATCTCCCAGCAGTAAATGCAAGCTCCTGGTAAAGCAGTCATCCGCATACCTAGAAGAGGAAGATGATGAGTCTGACAAGGAGGGAAAAGGACAGATGGGACAAAACGGGACAAAATGAGCTCGCCTAGACCGTTGATGGAGAAACATTGCCGTTAATATGTATGCATTATGTGCACCAGGTGCATCGACTGTGCCAGCAGAACAGACAGGGTACGCCAATCCTCATCCTGACTTCCCTGACATTTGCCATCAGCCAGGAGTCGTAGATGGAGTAGGGAGCCCCCACTCCCAGCAGACAACAGGCCCTTGAGAGAGAGGTGCGCCTAACCATTGCAGAACATATGGATTACCTCTATACCTAGCTGCCTAGCTGTCTGCATGATGAATCCCATCCTTATGCTAAATCCTGTTAACAAAAAATGGACACGGACCCCTTTAGCTATGCAGCGGGAATGCAGCGGGAACGCAGCGGGAAGTGGAACACAGCGGGAAGTTGGAGCCGTGGGGGTATATCTGGTAGCTCACTATGGGGGTATGCACCTCAAGATTCGGGCAGCTGAAAATGATGGGCATCGCGTCGATGCCGGTGCACGGAATATCCCAGGGCAAGATGGCTGTCAACTGTCCCTCTGGCTCCCTCGTTCTTTCCGGACTACCGGGCTTTGTAGGCCAGTTTCAAAGAGTTTCCCATCCGGTTATGTGGGATGGATCTATATACACATACACACACACACCTAGGAAGACCCCCTTAACCTCCCCGGCCAATATCTGGGTGGTGGTGCCCCAACATTTGGAAGAAGAAACGGTCCAAGGATCATCATCCCATATTATCCACGTCATAGCTATTCGAGTTCTTGACGCAGAATAGAGGGTACAAGATAAGCTGCGAGCGGCCGAGAGAGCTCTACAGCTAAATAAGTTGTCAGTGTGGTGTTTTTCGCCCGGATATGTGATCCCAAGCTTCATGGTATCCAAAGAATCTTCCCAACAGAGGTGGCGGCGACAGAATCTTTAGTTACCAGAGCGATGGCATCGCTGATAGGAGATATCTGCCGGTTGACCAGTCAGCCCCAGAACATGCATAACGGGCGGATGTTATACGTTATCTCACGATTAAGGACGATCGAAGTGGGCGCTATATTGCTTGTGCAGCTCATCTGCCAATCGCGACCCTCAGTCAGGCTGGGGAACGCATTTCCATTCCACAGACATCCGGAGTATATCCCTGAACCTGCAGCTGGAACGTTCCAGCAACGAACCGGAAAGAAGAGATGATCTACTCCGTTCCTCTTCTTCCCCTCCAGAGTATTTCTTGCCGTGTAGACACAGGGAGGAGGTAGACAGCTGGCACACCCGAGGTATGAAATCCCAGGGAAGATGGTAACTCCCTGGCATAGAGGAGGCGATAACCCATGCCGGCATCATATATCTGGCCCATTACCACCAGCTCCCGCGACTGGTCTTCCCTCACGATAGATAATACCTGCAACGGCGGCAAGCAGCCAGGATGCGTATATACATATCCAGACACGACAACCACCCCCAAACTGTCCCCCAAGCAAGCAGGGGTAGGAATATCAGGTTTCTGAAAGGAGATATGCACATAAGCATCAAGAAGCGTGACGGCCGAGTTATGCACGTCCTGTAACTGCGTGATGAAGGAAATCCCTGTCTTGGTATCCAGCATCCAGCTGCACAGGGGCAGAGGCAGGCTTTTGGTTTGTCGGATAAGAATCACCAAATCCCCGATCCCATGCGCATTTTACCGACGGAGAAGAAGATGAGGAGGACACTTTTCTCGCCATCCGCGTTAAGGGCGCTGAAAGAGTTTTGGCCATCCGCTCTGTGGTCTCCGCGGCTCCCATATATTGCTCCCCTCAAACAAACAGCATGGATGCTGGCAGTGCGGCATGGGAGCGTCGTCATCAACTCACCTAGACATCAAAGAGCTCGATATATGTCGTTGGATAGGTCGGTTTCCACTGAGAGATATCTGGGTTGGTTGGGAGGTTCACATTTTATATTGGTCGCTTTGGTAGGTGAAAGGCCCGCTTGGGCCCCAATATCATCCGCTACGTGCGTACCATTTTGGTAGAAGCAGGAATATTTGGCGGGCCAATCGGGATTTTAAGATAGCCGGCAAGAGTCAACAAGAGCCAAACGGCGAATCATTGATCTGCGTAAAATGTGTGAATATCGCCCTCTATAACTGACCGGAAGAGAGTGAGGGTTCGAGATGACGGAATCTAGGAATTTTTCATTGTTTCATGAATGTAGGTGCATCGACAAGTCCGAGTCCGATATCGTATTCCCGTAGACAGTCGGCATCTCAGGAGTAATATCATTGTAAAAACGTGGTTAATTCCACAGGCCTCGCCCCGTTGCGATCATTCCAGCCAAAACACCAGCTCCAATAATCGATCCATCAGTTGCCTCTCGCAGAAGAACACTCTTCCCGCCATCCTGTGGGCCAGCTCGAATAACAAGTCGGTCAATATATCCCTGACACAGCACCTTGAAGTTGGGGTAATGCTGAATGATGCTCCCCGTATATGCCACGACAAGCTCCTCGGGGCCTCGCTGCCAGTTCGCAGACGACCTTGATGCCGGCAGAAGAAGGGGATTCTGGTACGGAGAAGCGGCGGAATGCAGCTTGCCCAGCGAGGTGCATCTCTGCGGGCACTCGAGACGTATCTCATGGTTGCATGCCAGCAGGGCAACAGAAGCTGCTGCGATCAAGGCGGCCGAGCGGGTTTGAACAGCGGAAGCAGTTACTCGCAGGACACGGGCAGACGCCGGAGTCCAGAGCCATGAGTTCTTGACGGGCGAAGCAAGCTTTCGGCTAAGTCTGGCGGCCAGCTCGCTGTCTGATCGCGAGGTAGCTATGACATCAGAGACAAAGTCGATCGTGAGGGCGTAGGGTTTCGTAAGGGCACAAGGGAGGACGGCGGAGGGATAGGACATGACTGTGGTATAGTAGTCATAAACGATGATACGGATGAGTTCTCCAATGTATCTACCACCAGTCATGTATTCAAATGGCTGGAAGCCCGGCCTGACTGAGCAAGCGTTCAACTGATCATCCCATGCTGTGCTGATTGACAACTCCTTCAGGGGGCCCTCGGTACCCTGGAGCGTCCACTCGGTGCTAATGACAGCCTCCGTTGCTTCAGGGCAATATGAACGTATCTGACAGGCCTTTGTCTGGTGCAGGTCCTTCAGCTGCATAGGGATAGTAGCATTGCAGCCAGTGCCGACAACGATTCCCATGGCCACCCTGGTGTTTGGAAGAGATTTCACTGCGTACGCGAGTGAGACCAGAGTTGCGACTGTGTCGTTGGCTATGGCTATGATGTTGAGGTCTGGTAGGGCGTATGTTTTGCGTCGTTTGGTCTGAGACTGTCGTTGACCCTGATTAGGCTGGTAAGAATGGCGCTCATAGCCATCCAGGACAGCTCTGCGGAGGTTCAGGTTCGATTTGATGGCGAATCCCTTGCCAATTGGCATCAGCGTTGCTTCGTCTAGCGACTCTTGTCTATACCATGCAGCCATCCCTTCTGTCAGTCCAAGTTCTTATACGGCGTACGTAGTTTTTGCGGGAAGCCCCTACCGTATCGGCAGGCTGAACGAGATGCCAGTCTCTATCTCTCGAGGAAGAGACTGATCAGCCGAATCATGGGAAGTCAGCTCATCAGCAACGACTTCAGCTATACAGCTCCCGATCCAGCCAAAAAGAGCTTCCTCATTGTCCTCCTTTAGACGCTCTTCAATCCGCCAGGCCTTCTCGATCGTCCTCCGTACCCTTCGACCGGATACCGACCGGAAGGCACTTTGATCACTTAGACCACCGGGAGAATGGCAACTAGCTGACGAGCAACCTAGCAGCTCGATAAAGGCAACTCTTAGGTTGGTCATCCCGACATCGACGGCGAGATAGACGCCCGTTTCCCTACCGCTGGGCAGGCGAGTGACCGGAGTAGGGAAGAAATGGCCATCTCCCGTCAACGCAAGGGTTCGGTAGACTTTCGACAGGCGGTATGAGAGCTCATAGAGCGTGGCATCCGTGATGGTCAGTGGGCGGAGGAAGGTATCAATTGTTCGGCAGTAATGCTCGTCGTCGTCCGAAGATGAAAGAACCGACATGGCCGTATATATCATCATCAAAAAAAAGACTCAGCCAGTTATTTAACAGCTGAAAAGAAGTGAACCTGGTAGATATATTTCAGTAAATTTGCATGCATCAAAGAAACGAAGAATCGTCTTCGTTGGCCATAACTAAATAACAAGAACGAACCAGCCTGTGAATCCAGGGTCTCATTCCCAATAATACAACTCCATCACCCCCTAGCCAGCGCATCTCCGCCATTTCGCTCTCTCCTCACTGTTTCGTCTTCTGTTCTTCCGCGTCTTCGTCTGCCTCTCCCTATCATTGCGCAAGTGGTATGATGTTACCGTGACTCCTGGCGTTCTGCTCTATGACTCGCAGGAGGACGAAGCAGCAGCCCAAAAAAAGCAAAGAGCAAAAATCAACCCCTTGGCTGTGACGGAGTACCGGTCCATGTTACATTTCAGCAAGCTCGACGTTGCAGGGCCAGCGAGGGAAAGAGAGTAAAATAGACTCTTCCATTCGCTCTCGGTGTCTCCAGGCTGCAATTCGCCAGCGGAAAGCTGTAAGGGCAGTGTCCAGTGATGTCGCCATGTCTCAGATTTCCCGTAGAGGAGACCGGGTGGGTGTTCTGATATTGGAGATGATGAAGGGAGGACAGCGGTCAGGATACCAGAATGGCGCAGAGAAGGCCTGGAAATACCAATTGCTTGAGATCTTCGGCCGTTACAGTTCGATATCGGAAATCTAGACGTCACCAGGGTTGTCCCTTTTTTGGTTGATAGTCATGATGAACCGGACTATCACCAGGAAGATTCCTCAGGGGATACCAACCGCCAGGCATATATGGTGTGCGGTGTGTAGCAGTAGCATCGGCAATGTCGTTATTATGGAGGCGATATTGGAGGTCATGGAGCATTCTTCAGAGCAAATATCCATTCGATATATATCCATTCCATGCCAATATATATTAGCTATGCTCATGTGTATCCACTCGGGCGAATGCTCAGCTTCCTTGCTAGACGGGAGTTACGTTGCCTTTCTTCGTCTTCTTTGTCTTCTTCTTCTTCTTCAGCTGGCCGCTCGCTGGCTGCTCTGCTGTTGCAGCTCGCTTTTTCCTCTTCAAGCTGGACTTTGCTGCCGGTGCTGGTGCTGGCGCCTTGTAGGGGATGTCATCCGGTGGCAAGGATCTGGGCTGAATACACGGATCAGTTAAAACCATGGTGACTACTCCGTGCCTCTCCCAGGCTTCTTCTCAGCGGGAAGCGAGGATGAGGTGGCCGAAGATCTCGTACACAAGAGATGCATCCTCCGGGTAAGGGGCAAGCTGGGGACATACATTCGGTGGTTGGGTGTCTGTCTCTCCATCAGACAGTCCTGCCAGCGTCGACGGGCCAGAGATGCTGTCGAGTCTGCTTCGACTGCATTGCCCTGGGTATCTGCAGTCCTGAAAACAACCTGGGGACGGGCTGATGCCCTTTTGCTGTCTGGCGCGCCTCTGCCAGACGGCCATGGCCTCCCATCCGGCGTAGTCGAAAGAGGACTTGCAGGCAGTCCCCAGGCTGCTCTCGCCCTTGACCTGCCTCTGGCGGCGCCCCCAGTGCTTGCGGCCCTGTGCAAGGCCGTAGCAGAAGTAGTGCCCGTCGGACAGGCATCGGTTCGTCACCGCGAGGGCATAGTGTGTATGGCACTTGTGGCATCTCCAAGTCCATCGCCGCGGGTTATCAGGCCGTGGGGGCAGGACGACAGCTGGCACCGCCGGTTTACTCTCTTTCTCGCTGTCTTTCCGGTCATCCTGCGTATCCTTTTCTTGCTCGTTGTCTTGCTTGACGTCGTCGTCCTTCCCGCCTGTCTTGGGCCCCGGGTCCGCGTCCTGCTCTGCATCGGCGGATGACGAGCTCGAGGTCTCTTCTGTTGACGAACTGTCTACAGGCGCGGGCTCAGACTCGCTAGACGAAGATATCGGCTCATCAGCAGTGTTGATACTGAGAGGTACAGAGATATCTTCTTCTGTCGCCATGGTTTTGGTCAACGGCCTTTGGACCTGCATCTATACAACCAATATCAATATCAATATCAATATCAATATCAACAAGACGGCCTTTGACTAGGCTACAACTCACAGTATCAGTGGCAAGATGAGATAACGAAGCTGAGCAATGGAAGTAAGTATTCATCGACTAGGCTCTCAAGCCGCAGAGGGAGAGCATTTTTCACCTGCTGTATACCCGGGTCAAACGAGATATCCAAGCCGTCACTTGTATTTATACACAGGCCAGGAGGAGACATATCTACGGCCTGAGATCTAGGTATCCCCGCCAGATAATGGCTGTCAATAGCTGTTGTCTTGCATATATTGATAAAGGGGAATTCACTGTCTATTGATTCTATTGTTTGAGAGGACAAAGTAGCCCACAGTTAAGCCCCCTTTCATTTGAACACAGTCGACGTCGACATTCAATGCTCAAAGAGCAAATACTCTCTACTGTTGTTGCTTTATATCTTATTGACTGTACAAGGCCACTCCCTTGATTGCGCGTCGGCTGTTCTATTGTTGCTCAATCCAACATCTAATTAGAATGGCCCAGAGATATCCAGCCAAATGCCGGGCCGCGAGGAAGGGAAATAGAGAGAATGGAAAGAAGTGAATTATTATGGTATCTCGATAAGTAAATTTGCTATAGTCAGGCCAAAACTCCAGAGAAACCCTCGTTCCATGCCGTAGCTAAGTCGAGATCAACACAGAGTAGTCAGGAGAGAAGGGGGTAGGTAAGAAAAGGGCATTATCCACGGGGTATAGTTATCAATAAACAGTCGTCTAGAGGCATCCCTTGTCATCCATGATAAGTGTCATTAAGTCGTCCACATCAGCCGCCAAACGCCAGCCCAAGAAGGAAAATCAGAGTGGGAAATCGGCTGGACTGATCAGGCATCTCGCTTCCCCCGTTTGCGTGCAATCAGGTTCTCCAAGTTGTCAAGGTGGTCTAATAGTCCCTTGCGGCCTGCGTTGGCTACCAACCAAGCTTCCATATTCTCTCGCACCAGTCTCATCGAGTTGACAACGGGGAAGGTAGGCTGCTTGTCGTCGCCCTCTCCATCACCGGGCGAAGCCTTCTTGCGGGCATTGCGTTCAACCTCCACCCACTTTGGACTCAAAGGGTTAAGCAACAGGTCAAACACGTCCGACCAGATCTCGCGCTCCCAGTATCGTTTCAACGATTCCTTGATTCTGTACATCTTTTGGGCTCCTACACCTCGCTCGTTTCCAAGGCTGGGGGACCCAGGCCCGTCGCTGGTTCTTTCAGTCACTTGGGACACTTCCATGTACTTTCCAAACAGCATAACGTAAATAGTCCCCGCTAGACCGTATAGATCGGCCTGGTAGGTCCATGGTCGACACTCGCGCATCTCAACACACTCATGCTGGCCCACCTTCCAGTCCGCAATAAATTGAACCTCTGGCTTGAAAACACGCATGTCAATCGCCCGTCCAAAGTCTATCAGTGTCAACCCTCTATCCTTCCAACCATAAAGCCCAGATGGGGAGTACCCAGTGCTTCCATCTTCAGGGCGGAGGCTTTCGTCGTCACCTAGCAGGGAGCCGCTTCGAGGGGTAGGAATTGTAGTTGCAGGAGTTGGCCCAGGCAGCCGGACCAGACAGTTATCGGGTTTTAGATCCCCGTGGAGGATCCCACAGGAGTGGAGGGCTTCAACCGTCCGGAACAATTCTGCCGCAAAGAACATAATCACGACCTCCTCCAGCCCTTGATCTGAGGGTGCCACTGGGCCAGCGGATTCTGTTTTGATGTTGATGAGATCCAGCAAGGTGCCTTGGTTTAAGTAGTCTTCCACCAGAATGGACTCATCCTTGAACACATGTATTTCATGGCATTGAACAATGCTATCCTTCGCGCGTTGGTATTGGGATGAATTCTCGATCCGGTTCCTGGCAGTCGCAAGCATATAGAATTCCCATGGTGATGGCGGGTCAGATTCGATCTTCAGGGCTTCCAGGGACTTGCGCTCCAAGTCCCTGAGAACAGGGCCGTTTCCACCGGTCCAGTGAGAGCTTTTAGCAGGAGGGAAATTCTCCTGTTCAGAGTCAGAGAATGTATCAGGAGAGTCGATGCTTTCGGCAAGGTAGACGGGAGCAAAACCCCCTTCTCCAAGTTCTCGCTTCACCGCATAGCTCCTTGCTGCCCCTGAAAGGCAGATAATTGGCGGTATGGTGAATTGCTTCTCGCTCCCATGTGCTTTAGGGGGCTTCGCCAGGGCTTTCAGGTATTTCTTGATCTCAGCGCCGTTCCCACCGATTTGAGAAGTGTGGTCATTATAGCCTGGATAGACGCGCAACGGAGGCTGAAGCCCTTTCAGAATCTTATCTCGTATGGTGGTTTCAATGGGATTGCACTGGGCATCCTCTATGATCACACGAGGTTGAATCAGTCCACCTCGCCTGAACATGCTCCGAGGTGACTTGAGCTTCCCAGCCATCTTACTAGGTGATTCGTCCCCAAGCATGTCGAATTCCGCGTCGTCTTGACCTGCTAGCATCAGATCATCGATCTCTGGAATAGCTGGAGTTGATGCTGAAAAAAGAGGCTTGGATTTCGTGGACGGGGTTTTCGAGTTCATGTAGTGCTTGTTTTTGAACATCGTCGAGGCGAGAGAGGTTTCGGTGTGCTCGACAATTGGTGTCATAAAAGGAAGTCGATTTTGCGCGGCCACAAAGGCGTCTCTGTAGGGACCTCTAGGAGGATTGTAGTCTTCTGGTGGCACAAGGACAAAATTTTCTTCCTGGTGAACGATGCGATCACCTTGCCGAGGAGTAGGCATTGTTCCTAGGCCATCAGAGCTCTCAGCGTCCTCTTCATCTCTTGGTGTTATTGTTCCGGGCCCTGGGACATGTTCTTCAGGAGAGAATTCAGTCCATGCACTGGCACTAGTGATATCCTCATCTGGTTGGTCCTTTAATCCATCTGCTCCTATAACAGCTCTACTTGCTTTAAAGGTATTTGTCTTGTCATCCCCAAAATCACTGCCTGGGGCAGAGATAGCCCCTGTAGTGGTGCTTTCCCCTGTGCTAGCACAGTCATCATCTTCATAGTCACTTCCATACACACTGTCTAGATCTTTGGCAAGCTGAAGCTCGGATTTTAGGGGCTGATTGAATATGCCATATATTTCATCTGTAGCCTCTTTAGTATGGAATGTCATTGTAGGCTCAGTAGAGCCTCTCTTCTTAATCCTCGGTCCAGTTGGCGAATCAAGATTAGTTTTGACTATATTACTATGTGTTAGTAAATGTTTATATAATATATAGGCAGTTTTGACAAACAAATTACCTATCTGTGTCTCCCCTTTGATTTCTTTCACTTTTGTTTTCTTCCCTTTTGCCAGCTTTGGATCTCGACCAGCCTCATCATAGATTTGGAGCTTTTCTTCCATAGCCATAGATAGATGTCTATCTGGGCCATGGTCATTTCCATTCATATGTGGGTCTCTCCCTGTAACCTCATTTTGCGGTATCTCCCTTAGTGGCTTTTTCCTTTGTTTAGACCAATCCTTACTCATCCAGCCACGACGAATTGCTCTAAGCTCATCAAGGCTCATTTCAACTGCTGGGTTATGAGGGTCAGGGTATATGGCCTCAAGGTTAACAACAACACGTTCAATTTTTCCAGTTCGGGGGTCGACTCGTTCTTTATTATTTCGTGAAACATTAATAGTTTGCATTGGCTTTGAACTATGGTGTGTATTTGACGTCTGAGTTTATAAACAAAAAAATTCCGTAAATGGAAGTTTATGGCAGATATTAGTCCTATGATCGTAAATATATATACCATATATCAAAAGGGAAAAAAGGAAAATCAAACACTGGGCTTACCTCGTCTTTAAACACCGTCATCTTCTGGGTAGCTGCGGGCTTCTTCCCAGCCTTCAGAGTCTGTCCAGCCCATGGAGTTGGCTCAATGGTATTCTCTTTCTTGCGATCTTTCAATGACCCAATACTGTCCCACCCCCTTGTTCCGGGACTAGGGCCCGATGTTGCGGCTTCAGCTCCTCCATCTGCATCTGAGAAGATGGCCATCTTGGGTTTCCCGCTGCGAGACCTGCTCGTCGAGGTTCCGCCGCCAAGCCCGCTTCTCGGGGGTTCAGCTTGAGGATCCTGACTTGCCGCAGATGATGCAAAGGGGTCAAACTTTGCAGCTAATGCTGGCCGCACTCTGGGAAGAGCGGGGGAAGAAGGGCCATCAGAGCCGCTTGGTCTCTCTTCTGCTCGTTTCTGGAATTCCCCAAATTTCCTAAAAAGCCGTTCAATCGGCCTGGCTTCCTTTTCGATGCCCATCTTGTATACTTCTTCAGCTTGTGCTATCCTTCCATCACGCTCTAGCCACGACGCAAATTCTTCGTAAAACAGCGCCAGCTGCGCACCGACACCGTGTCTCGCTAAAAAGGCGAATGTCTCCCTTGGAGAATCGGAGAAAAGTTGTATATAATGTAGCCAGAGCCGTAAATATCTTGGATCGTTCTTGTAATGTGTTGAGCTTAGAAACGCATTGGTTGCGCGTTCTAGAAGTGGGAGCAGCCCCGATTGTGAGGTTGCTTGCGCAGAAGGATATGCATCCAGTGTCCATTTCACATATCGGTCATAAATATCGAGAGGGTCATCTGATTCTGCAATAGACTCCAGCTCAGCTTCATATTCCCGTCGAACCGCATCGTTCAGCGTCCTCGTCTCGTCTAACTCCGATGAGCGTGAGCTCTGGTCCAAGGGTCGAGGAGAAAATACTGCCGCCAGCGCTTTTGCAGACCTTCCGCTGGGTAGTGATTGAATATTTTCTTTCTGATTCTCGATAAGATCGAAATCGATACGGTCGTCAGAGGGCCGCGCCATCGTGGTATGCGCCGTTCTTGAAGGGTAAACAGATGTAAACAAGGAGAAATCAGTCAATCTGACGATCACGGCGGTCGTAAACGGTTTATTCAGCGCCGCCAATGAGCATTCCAATAACGGCGTATCGCTGCTCAGCCTCCTGATCCTCTGGCGGGCGACTTGATCGATGAGTTGATGTCTTCCTCTTGAGACCAAACGTTGATGTCGCATTTTGGTTGACGTTGGCCGGGGAACGTGTCACGTGAGAGCAATCATCCCGTCTCTCTGAAGGTCCTTTAAGGTCGCGTCGAAACGTCGAAGCCGAGAAGAAAATTGCAGAGAAGTGCAAAAGTGCATGCTGGAGAGAGGATTTAGGCATTAGGAGAGTGCTTTTGCAGCTAGTGATACCCCGTGAAGCTGAATACCCGGAGATTCCGCCTGGAAAAGTCCCTTTAACGATGCCAGCTACCCGGTCAACGCGCCGGAGCCAGGAAACGAAGACTGCCTCCCTAGCAACAGATGGTGCTCCAGAGACAGCTATTTCAGAAAGAAAACGAGGCCTCAGTGTAACTGGGGTTTCTATAGCAAAGCGACCAAAGAAGTCCAGCTCCAATAGTATCACAAAGCAGCCCAAGTCAGAGCCGAAAGGGGGCAAGCATCCTCGGGACAAAGGTCCCTCAGAAGCAGATAAATCGACCGGAAGAGAAACTGAGAGCGTACAAAAAGCCAAATCCAAAGACGAGGAAGAGGAGGCGGGAAAGCCTAGTTCAACGAAATATACATCTGCAGGGAAACGAGAGACCAAGGAAGACCAATCTGCGGAGATGAACCCCCTAGCTCCCCGCGCTTCGGGGTTACGAATGTATGTGGGAGCTCATGTGAGCGCAGCAAAAGGTGTGTTGTATGATCTTGGATCTAGAGATATACGTCAGATGCTACTGTTTCTTAAGCTAAGCTTGTATATATATCCTAGGGGTCCAGAACTCTATTCCAAACAGCATTCATATTGGGTAAACATATCGCTACATTTCCTACAACATTTAGTGCATAAATTGCCTGTTAATTGTAGCTGACCATACTTCCAGAGGAAATGCATTCGCACTATTTCTAAAGTCCCAGAGAAAATGGGATAATCCTCCTCTCCAAGACGAGCACAGAGATTTGTTCAGGAAAGCATGTGTGGAAAACAACTACGATGCTGCATTGTATAGCTCTCTCGTTTCTATCATATTACCCGAACCTGGCTAATGAGCCTGTTTAGGCACGTCCTTCCACATGGCTCATACCTTGTGAATCTAGCGCAAGAAGATCCAGCCAAGGCAAAAGTAGCATATAATTCCTTCTTGGATGACCTAAAACGTTGTGAGGCGCTTGGTATAAAGCTATATAACTTCCAGTAAGTCCCCAATCTTGGCTGCTTTAATACTGGTGATTGGCCGTCTATGATAGGATGGGAGGATGAAAGGCCCTAACGTCGCCCTAGTCCAGGGGCAACAAATAAGACGTCTCTCGAGTCGTCACTCTCTCGCCTTGCCAAAGCCCTGATATCCGCTCTTGATGCAACAAAGACCGTTATTCCAGTGCTAGAGACAATGTGCGGTCATGGAACTACGATTGGTGGCCCACTGTCTCACTTCCGTGATCTCTTCGCGCTAATTCCAGAATCATACCATCCTCGACTTGGTGTCTGTGTCGATACTTGTCACAGCTTTGCAGCAGGGTATGATCTACGCTCCCCGGCTGGCTGGGACAGGTTCATGACGGAGTTCGACGAAACCATAGGTCTCAATTTTCTACGAGCATGGCATTTAAATGATTCAAAAACACCCCTGGGTAGCAAGAGAGATCTTCACGCTAACATCGGCACCGGATTCCTGGGGCTGAGGGCATTCCACAACTTGATGAATGACAAGAGAGTGGAAGGCATGCCGATGGTGTTGGAGACCCCGATTGATAGGCCAGTGGATGGTGCAGGGACAGGAGCTAAAAGTAAAAAGACAATCGAAGATAAATCCGTTTGGGCCAAAGAGATAAAGCTTCTCGAGAGTCTTATCGGCATGGATCCTGAGAGCAAAGAGTTTCTTGAGCTCGAGGCCAAGCTGGCAGACGAAGGCAAAGAAGAGCGAGCCAAACATCAGACCATGTTCGACAAGAAGGCAAAGGAGAATTCCGGCAAGAGTAAGGACATACGGTCCATGTTTGGTAAAGGGAAGCCCAAGAGGAAAGGATCGAAGAAGAAGGACGATAGCAGTGAAGATGAAACCGATGGAGAGTGTGGCAGCAGCCACGAATGACAGATATAATTACGAAACTTCGAATAGGGGGTAAATATCTAGTCATTCTCGACCTACCAGTGGACGCCCATTGAGGGGTCCAACAAAACAAGGACATCACCAGACGTCATTACACTCGGCAATATAGGGATGGGTGGCAGCTGAAGAGCCCTCCAATAATATGTATATTAGAAATATTAATCCGCCGGCAGTGATTTAACTAGCTAATTATCTTCCGTGATTTCTATACCAACGAGATCCTTTTCATATCATCTTCCTTTCCTGCAGCTGCTTCGCCGTCCATTACGCCGTGTATATATGACTCTCCGATGAACTTGTACTTGGAACACCCATCGCCAGCTTCGTCTACTAATTTCCTCAGTACAAAGGCCGCCCCAGCCCCTGGTATAACCCATACCTCATCGTCAGCTTCCATGCCGGCCGGCCCTAGCCCAAGGTACCGGTTCTTCGTGGCAAACAGTCTCCTTCTCCCCACAGTGCTCTGCAAGGTCCTTACGAACGTTCCCCCTTGTCGAAGCCGTTCTAGAAGGCTAACAGACGGATCCTCACTTTTAGCCGCCAGTTTCTCCTCCAAGTCAAGAAGGACATTGATAGACGGTATGTAACAGGTTCCATCGGGCTCCGTCAGTGCCAGCACATGAGCTTTCAAAAGAGTATATACCAGGTTCTGAGTGTCCTGTGAACTCAGGTTTCGAGAAGGCTCATTGAATTCTTGTTCTAGATCCGCCTTCGATAGCCCAGCCAGCGGTGGATCGGAGAACATGTCAAGAACCCGCCCGATGCCATGCCCGAGGCTAGGAGCGAGACTCAGCTCGGGATTTGCATCAGCATTGCTTTCTTCGACCCATGCTTCCCTGACTAGCATTGTCCCTATCATCTCGCTGAATTCAGAGCTGAACGACTGCGGGGCTGGCTGCCGTCCGTCAGGTCCCTTGTTGGCGCAGAGAGTTCTCCATAGGGCCTCAGACCGCTGATGGCCTGTCTGGTGGTATGATGATGGTATAAGGAGCGTTAATTCCAACCATGATGGATCAAAGAAGCGCTTCAGGTCTCCAGGACCTGAGGTTGTATTCCCGATAGCCAACACGGTATCTACAGGAAGCCCCTGAATAGTCAAGGTGCCCCAATCATCTGATTCTTCGATCAACGGGCTGGGAGTTGGCAGGTTACCAGCAGCATTTGAATATGCAGACATCATATTCGTCCATGTCACACTGTAATCTGGCGTCCATGAAGGAAGGGATTCAATCTTACGCCAGGAATGATCAAGCACAGCCGAGAGGATTCGGAGCTCACCAGCATCGAGTATGATTTGTTTCGTGGCTTCCGCGTACACCTGCTCAACAGGCTTCGTATAGTCTGCCTGCCAAACAGGCTTTTCTGTATCCCTTGACTGCCCGTCCGCCAGGGCCTTCTTGTTCAGCAGGCCGTATACCCCGTATATCTTGTCTCTAGGATCCGTCGCAAGGAAATGCCATGTATCAAAGACTAGATTCTCCAACGAGACCGCTCTGGGTTTATCTGCGGGAGGATTGGATGCAAACCTATCCTGCCACTGCAGCAGCTGGACAACGGGCTGCTCGATGCCGCGGCCCCCTTCGCCAAGGGGTACGTACTTTGCTGACACCTCGGTACCCAGCTTCAGTTGACGGTAGTGCAGCATCTCTGCTGTGATACAGAAAAGCCTCCAGGGGATCTCAACTCCGCCACAGTATGCCACTACGATGCCAGACAGGATGATTTCCTGCACTATCCATAGACGTCGGAAGTACTGTCTCTGGAACAAGGAGGCCAGGGCGTCCCATTCCCCTTCGGATACATACGGTATGCCCTCATTCGTATGAATTTCCTGGCTGTTCTGAGTATACGGTATGATGGAGCTTTCAACAAACTGGTTGCCGGCCCTGGCAAACCTGGGTATCAGATGGGCCGCTCGCTTCGTGTATCCGTCCTCTCTGCCGAGCCATAGAAGCGTAAAGGCGGCCTCCTGGTATATCCTATGCATGAGATCTACCTGCGAGGAGCGTTCTTCCGGGTCAGCCTGGTTGATACAGACCTGGTCAACCCACAGCCAGACCTCTGGACCACCATCCTGCTGTTCCTCTGCCTGCTGGCGGCCATCCAGAGCCGTCTCAGCCGCTAAGTAGCCCAGGATCTCCTCGTCAGCGATCTCTCGTGCGTAATCTAGTGCCGTCTTGCGTTCATAGTCGGGAATATCAAGTCTCGCGCCCGCCTCCACCAGCAGCCTGACAACCTCCCCCCTGCGCAGCCGTACCGCCCAGGCAAGCGCCGTCATCCCTTCGCGGTCCCTTGTATTGAGCTCAGCGCCCGATGCAATCAGGGACTTCACCCTCCTAGCGTCTCCATTGATCGAGTGCGTATGCAGCCTTGTCCAGCCCTTGCTCTCGTTACGGCGGTTGATAAACGTCTTCCACGCATCTTGCGGCACATCTCGCAGCGCATCGTACAGGTTGCGGCTGACCAGCAGTCTCTTCCCGTCACACTTGACCGGCACACCTGCGCTGGGAAACAAGTACTCCGCCGCCAGGGCATTGTAATGCTGTGTGAATCGATGGCCGTCGCGGGCTCTCGCATGCGGGTTCCCCCACGTATACGATATGGCATGGAAGGGCGGCGCAGCGTCCAGGTCGACCGTCTTCAGCGTGCATTCCAGCTGGTTGAACTTGTCGCGGGAGCCGATGCGCAGCAGACGGATGGAAGTGCGGTTTGGCAGGGGCTGATACTGATATTGCTCCGCCCGGAGCATTTTATATAGAATATACAGCTTTGTGCGGTCTGTATATCCAGTATCAGTTGTTGCTTGTCAGAAGTTCTGTGTTTGTTTGCTTTTTCAATAACTAGTCAGTGATTTGAATGGTTATTATACGAAGTCTGCACGGTATGCAGCTACCGAAGCCTCCAACCGCATCGTTTACAAGGGGCCATCACGGTACAGGATAATGCCAATGGGTAAATTGTATAGGTGGTCATGTTTGTTCATTGATTATTTCGTCTAAAGATCGTAAGTCTCTATAGTTACTGCTCGCTCGTCCTGCACCTGAGCAAGCGAGCAAAACAACAGCGATAAAGTACAGCCCAGTAACCCCCATTACTCGATACTGAAAGAACAAGAGTGCCAGCGGCTCGTCATGACCTGCAAATGAGGTAGGGCATACAGTAGGGAGAAAAATAAAATAAACAAACAAAGATGTTGGTCCCAGATGTGCCGCTGCTTACTCGTATATGTAGCTGATATATTTCATGACTCCCTTGTGTTCGCGGACTGGACGCTCGGCAGCGATGATCTCGTCCAAACCGGTCACCATGTCTATGTCTTCCGCCCGCCAGCACCAGGGGTCACTTCTGGTGTACCAGCGGTGGCCAAAGTAGACTAACAAGAAAGCCGGGATGCCGATATAGGCAGTCAGGAAGTCAGAAGCATTGAATTTCTGAGGGAAGAGTGTGTCGAATCCGTTGATAAGAATCAAGAGGATGAAGCCAAAGATACCAACACGAGCTCCCCAAGGTTGGAACTTGGACTTGTATGTGAGTTCGATGCCTTGGACCTTGACGGCTTTGGTGAAGCGGAAGTGGATGATGCAGCAGCAGGTCCAACTGATAAACGCGGACGTGTTAGTGAAACTGACGAACCAGTTGAAGACGCGGGAGCTGCCGCTGCCGACGGCCAGATAGGCGAGCGGGAGGAAGAGAGCACTAGCTGCCAGCGCCATGTAAGGCAGACCGTAGCGGTTGCAGGCCCTGAAGATGTGCGGAGCGTCGCCGGCCACGGCGAGTGAGTAGAGAGCTCGGGACGACATGTAGAGGTACGAGTTGCCCGAACTCCAGGCAGAGGTAAGGATGACAGCGTTCACGATGCTGGGGAGGACAGCAATGCCGGCATTCTTGATGCCAAAGACGAAGGGGGACGAGCCAGCGCCAGCGCCACCATTAGTCAGGGACGATTCGTCTGATGGGCAGGTAACGCTGATGGCCAGGGAGCCTAGGATGTAGAAGAAGGCCAGACGGTAGAAAAAGCGGCGGGAGGCTCGTGGGATGTTGTGTCGAGGGGACTCCATCTCACCGGCCGTCTGGATGATAAGCTCGGGGGCGAAGAGGAATGCAAAAGCGCTGAGAACGACGCATTTGAGGAAGGCCACAAATCGGCCGGCATCACCTGTCACGATGTATTCATTCGCCGGCCGCGGGTGTGTCCAGTAATGGAATCCTAGTCGTTGGCGGGACGGGCCTCCGCCCCAGAAGAGGATGAAGGCGAGGATGATCAAGCCTAGCATCATGATGACCTTAAGACTAGCAAACCAGAATTCGGACTCTCCATACCAGCGCACGGGCAGCAGGTTTAGAGCGATGATGACGACCAGGAAGATGGTGATCCAGATAGCAATGTTGATAGAGTCGTCCCAGTAGCCCACGATCAGAGAAGCGGCAACAATCTCGTTCGGTACAAGGATGCCCAGCGAGTACCAGTACAGATATCCGAGTGAGAAGCCCATGCTGCGCGAGACATAACGGAAGCCGTAGTAGCTCATTGTACCTCCGTGGACAGGTAAGTAGGTACCAACCTCCGCTATAGCTGTAACAACAAGGTAGACGAGCACACCGATGAGCAAATATGCGCCAACTAGGAATGCAGGGCCACCTTTTGCCAGGGCCTGACCCGAGCCGACGAAGAGACCGGTCCCAATGGTGCCTCCAAGGGCCATCATCTGGACGTGTCGCGACTTCAGGCCTCGCTGCGTCTGGTTATACCGGGTGTCGTGCAGGCTGGCCTCGACCATCGCCCGCATGTCGTTTCGTTTCTCATCGCCGTAGACTGGGGGAGCCGGCACATAGTCCCTGGCCTCGACGTCGGCCTCTTGTTGGCCCATCTTGAAGAAGAGAAAAAGGCCCTTCCCTTTTTCCCTCAGTCCGTTGTTAGTCAATAGTTATCAGCCGGTCAGTCGCACAGTGGCCAACTCCAGTCCGTTTGGGATATTATCGGTTGTGTGTGCGCCGGTCGATATCAGACCCAGGCAGAGTTCCTCTTATATATATATAACTTTGGCCTGGACATATAAGAAGCTATTGACGGGGAGTTGCAGGGAGTTGAGGAAGGCGGGATGCAAAGCTGCTAAAATATATACCACCCTCCCCATCCATGTAACGACGAGGAGCAGCTTTGCTTGGAGAAAACTGGAGACGAGAAACTCTCTCCGCCCCGTAAAGTTGCTCGACCGCGCCGTCAACGAATCAGCAGGCAGATGGCTGCTCTTTGCTTCTTCCCGAGAGGCGTTTCTTTGCCTGCTCAAATCATAATCTGTCACTCGGGAGACAAAGCGAGTAAGCAACCAGCCACAGAGAGCGAGGCATATTAGTTAAGGACCTGCAAGAGGTACGAGGGCATCAGTCATCATGCCCTCGCATGCTCAAGCTGTCGGCGATGTTTCCGTACCTCCAGAACGCTTGCATCTTGTTCCTCCAGGTGGATACGAGGCTGCATGAAAGCGAGCGAACGGCAGCCTGTCTGGGGCGGACTTCTTACCTCATCGTGTCAAAGAGGCAGAGCCAGAGGCGGCTGCGGGCGTCTTGGTCAAACCCTGGGACGGGCCTTGGTTCATTCGTCCTCTTGTTTCTTCTGGTTCCTTCGGGCACCAAGGCGTGCCTCCTCTGGAACTGCCTTCCCATGGCGTTTTTCAAGACTTTTCAAGCTTTTCTCGGGCGCAGAAGAAGCGTCGTCCGTCGAGATTTTGATAGGACAACCAGACCACAGAGACGTCCTTTCACACCTAATTTCCGTAAAAGTGATCCAAAGCTGTTTTCATGTCGTGTGCCTTATTTTTTTTTTTTTTTTTTTCCTTACTGGCGCAAAGGAATGGAACACAACTAATTCTTGGTTCCGCCAAACCAAGGCACCCTACCATAAATTCAAGAGACCCGCAGTGAAAAATTTGGAGTTCAAGTGATAGGGATTTCTTGCCGCTTGGTAAAAGGCTATCCTTTCTTGTCGCGATGGAAGTTTTCCGGCCAGGTTCCATCCCGAATACACGCCTCAGGGGTCAGTCGTAGTGCGGATATTGAATTCTCCACAGCGAGAGTCAAGGTCACTGGTCACTGGTCAAGGGCCCGGCATATTTTATATAACGCGGTCGAGGAGTAATGATTATCCCCAGCCGCGAATATCTCTCCAAACCGAGCCGCAGTCGAGTTAGCACTTGTGTTTGCTACGAAATACCTCGCGTTAGTTAAAATGCTTTGATAACAACTTCGTCAGCCTTTAAAGTTATTTATCAGTAGTTAATCTTTGCGGGTACCTCCAAAGATATGCGTACTTTTGGTAGTTATACTGGAACCGTTCCTTTTAATCTCCGGCAAATGGACCCTTGTTCACCTGTTGACAGGTTGTCTAGGAACAGACTGGGCTGGAGGCTGTGAAGGGCACTCTGCATGAAAGCTAGTGATGAGGCATGCAGGCTGGTTGCAAATCCTCAGGTGATGCACACGCCCTCTGCGCTCCAATCCTAGCTGCTGGTGGCTGTTGTCGATGCACTCCTGCTGGTTGGCTGTCAGCATACGTCGTCCGATGGAGGATAAGATATGACGTTCAGGGGTGTACTTGCTGGTACACCAGAGATTTTTACCTGCACAAGACATGATTGAGCGACGCCAGATCGGCTTACAATGTAATCTATAGCAGGTCATTAACACCAGCTTCATATTTTGAAGCATTTGAAGTACTTGCCTTTCTTCTATAGCCATAACCCTTCAATCTCTAGCCTGTAATGCGATCGAGATGTGTATGATGGCCCACACCATGTTCAGCCAGTTAATGAAGACAAGCCGATCTACCATGGCATTCTCCATACGATTGCACCCGAGCACCAAGTGCAACGGCCGTGGGCGAATGGCCTTTAAACCCTCAGCGCATGACGCGGAACCCTGCTACGAGGATCGTTGACAAGACGGCCAGTTTGATTGACCGGCCCGGAAGATCAACAAGTGATTCCGCTGCAGGGCTGGTGCGTCCAAAAGATATCTTGAGTAACCAAAACCTCTCGTTTATGGCAGTCAATAATGAGAGGCGATGGATTTATCCAAAGCCAATTTCAAAAAGAAGTACTTTATTTAAATTCCAATCTCTTCTAGCTGGATAAAGAAAGTAACTCAAATCAAACATATAACAAAGAAGCCCATATACAAGGCAGAAAGGATAGAAGGCAAGAAAACTAATCCATGCGCAACCAGAGGAAGAACAAAATGAGCAGAAAATAGAAGAAAAGGACAAATCATATCAAAAACAGAAACGGTTTATCATTGTCTCGCATCGTTCATCGTGTCAAATCATCAAGCAAATAAACGCAACAGGCAAAGCAGGCAAACAAGTAAGGCAGTTTTAACAAGGCCAACACTGTATTCCATACTGTCCCAAGAGTAAGGCAGGGGAAAGGGGTAAACGAGAAGTACGAGGATAGAAGAGAATTGATTGAAGAGCATAGGCAATCGGGCGGCCATTTCTTTTCACAGGTCATTCAGGTTAGCGCAAGTCGCATCGAGAGTCGAAGAGATGAATTAAAGCAAGGTATCGTTCTGCGTATAAGTAAAGGTGATCTTTTTTTGGGGAATTTCAAGTGCTTTTTCAACTTTTTTTAGTTGTTTCTTTTTTCTTTTATTGGGGAATCTGAAGGAAAACCAAGGAGGGGGAAATGAAAATGAAAAGAAAAGGTCAAGAGAATGTAAAGTAGGGAATATGGTGCCGGTCGAGCCAAAGGATCCGGGCATCAGTCCTATCTTCCACATACTGTAACAGACATAAGGTGTATAGTATGACGAAAGGTTAACTGATCATGGACCGAGGCATGGCTACCAACATAACGCAAGGAAAAAAGTAGACGTCGTGTCGTCTTATCGTCAGTAAAATTGTGTAGTGTTAAAAATCAAGAAAAGATAGTGAGTGGTCTGTTTTGTTCCGCAATTTAACTCCAGATAGTTTGTTTGTGTTTATTCGTCTGCTCGTGGTCATGGTCGTCGTCGCTATTGCGCTGGTTCCTCATCATCTCCTGCAAACGCAAGAAGGGTATAGATAAAAAGAGGCAAACATAAGTCCCGTTCCGAGTTCGACAACATAAATGCCGAAACCAGTACATTAAGATAGCATTCATTTGTCCTCTCGTGCATTAAGTTGAGCAGGTATGGAACTTGTTGCTGTTGGAAGCAAGAAAATGATCATGCAATGCATTATAATACGGATAGGGTACCAGAAATGCTCCAAAAGGCTAGCATGCAGTATCGTCGTTTCACATCATCATTCGTCGTCTCTTCGATAAGCAATAAATAAAAGGAGGGTTGGATTGAAAATCATTATGGCGTGAATGGGATGGAAGATTGGAAGTTTAAGGAAGCTATGCCTCTGGCGAGTGCAGCGCTGTTACTGGAGCTGGTGCGCGTTCCGTATCAGGGGCATCTATATCTGCAGCAGAGGAGAGGGTGGAGAAAAACGGTTGTCCCTGGGTGTGTAATGTCGGATGCATGAGAAAAGTGTCAGAGCGAGACGGCGCGTGGCGAGGACGATGGTATTGTCGTGGATGCGGCTGTGGTCGTTTGCTTGCGGGGAGGTCAAGGTTGAATGGAGATCCCAGACGTTTGATCCGCTCTCCTTCAACTTCGGGGCTGTGAGTCTGGTTATGTGAGGGCAAGCCGTCGGTTTCGTTAGAACCTGAGCCTGATGGAGGAGTGAAAAGCTGGATCAGACTGTGCCGCGAGTTTATGTTGAGCATGTTACTGTTGTGAGAACTGCTACTGCTATTTGTCGTGAGGCCTCTGGTACGGGTACGAATGCGGACACGGGCTGGAGTTTGGTCTTTGGCATCAGCCGGGACTGTCGCCTCTGGTAGACGTTGATTGTCGTTAGTGGGAGTGAATAGGTCAGGTGCAATGCCCGAACGTAGGCGGGAACCAGTGACGTGGACTGTATCGTGTGCATCAACAGCAGGCTTGACGGGAGTTGTATCTGCTTGCGAAACGCGACGAGAATTTGAAGGTCCCCAGGTATGATACATAAACGGTGAGCCGAGACGGGGGATGTCATCGTTGTGAGCTGTTGCTGCCATAGAGTTAACGGTGTTGGAGACGATGTTGGGAGTTGAAGCAGCCTCCGGGGGGTCGCTGGGCAGTGTTCCGGAGACAAGAGAGATACCGAGGTCTCTGGTGAAAGGGGCGGAAACAGGAGTAGCAGCAGTGGCAGTGTAGCTGTCTAGCAGGTCTGGAGGAGGGGACGGACTTCTAGACTCTAAGAGCCGTTGATAGTGAGGAGCGATCGAGTATTTCCTTTTGCATAGCTCCTTTAGTCTCCGTCTGGTGACAGCATCTGAGCGAGGCCACTGTGGTGTATTTCTGCTCACGGAATTGGTACTTTCTGACGGCTGAGAAGGAAGGGACTGAGACCGAGACTGAGACTGTGACTGTGACTGTGAAGGGGGCTGCTGCTCCTGCTGCTGTTTTGTTTTCATCCAAGCCCTGCGTGCCTCTCTTGCGACTCGGTGGGAGACTCCAAGGGGCGGCAAACTACCAGGTAACATCTTGAATGGGGTAATGGTGGGATCCTGGAGGTGAGTCTGGTAGGTATTCCAGAGATGTTGGTCCATCTCCGAGGTCCATCGCTGGTTCTGACTGAGGTTAGCTGGGATAACGGGCGTGTTCTTGACAGACTTCGACGGGGTGTCCAGGTTTTGCTTGTTATCTGGCAGGCTGGCCGCGAGGAAAGGGTCATCTATCTCAGTCTCGGGGCTGGTGCAGCTACCGCCAAGGGAGATAAAGGAATCAAACGAGTCAAAGGACGCGGCTGAGGTGGAAGAGAAGGAAGAATCCGAGGCATGCGAGCAGGCAGAAGAAGGCCTGGTAATTGACGCGCCAACAGGAGTTGTTGTCCCATCTATGGCACCATTATCAAACGATTGAGAGGCCAGGTCACGAATCTGGGCTGGTGGTGTTTTGGGATCAGTCCTCTGTCGTCGTGGCACGTCAAGATAGCCAGCGCAGCCCTCGAAAATGTAGGCCGGGGTGCTGTTAGATTGAGACTCGCCGGTGGATTCAGCAGGCGATATACGCGATAGCTCGATGGAGGGTAAAGGCACGTCTGGCGCGCAGAAGGGGATGGGTTTCCGCTCCATGCGCCGTCTCCTGACGCGATGAGAGGCGTGGTGAGGCCGCGGTGGGTGAGAGAGATCGCGAAGAGGACGATCTGGGGTCCTCGGTTCAGACTCGGACGGGGAGAAGAAGGTAAAGTCCTTCGGAAGTGTGTGCGCGCCAGTCATGGTGAGTGAATTGCAGGCTGATATCGAATTGAATCAAGGTAAAATTATCATTGTCACCAGATGCTCAACGAACGGACGCAGAAACGGGCACGGAAGCGAAGGACAGAGAGGGAGAGAGAGCTGTACTGGCGGCTGTCAGGATCGGGGGTGCTTGATCTCGAAATGGACTGGAGGCGAATTGGAACAGGTCAGATTCCGGCGCGTGTATGCGTGGGAAGGGCGACTCACCAGGTACAAAGGCGGCAGAACAGTCTATAGATGCGGCAGACGAAGTTGACGGAGTCTGTGGATTCCTTAAAGGCGTCGACAGGTGAGATATGGACAGATTTAGGGCGGTGTTGCGGTGTATCTGGTCGATGGGGACCGGGCGAGTGGGTGGCCGCCCCCTGGCCTCCTCGAGACAATGATCAGACGAAACGAGAGGCGGTAATGTCGCGTATCTGCGTATCTCTGCGGTCTAGACGGCGTGTCTTCAGCACAGAGACTTGCCCGGACAGTATCTTGAGGTCACTGTATTGCTCTGACGTGAGTCCTGTCGAGGCCGTGGACTGGGGGATGGAGTGGAAGAAGAAGCGCAGGAAGAGCCGGAGAAAAAAGTCGATGCAAGTCAGGTGAGGCCGTCATGCAACCGCGCGGGTAGAGCAAGGATACGACAATCACCAAGACAAGAAAGCTACCAGCCGTGCTCCGTAAACGAAGGTGGAGATGTAGATGCCGAAGTTGTCGACGTTGAGGTGGAGGTTGGAGATGAAGTCGAAGTCGAAGTTGAAGTCGAAGTTGAAGTCGTCGAGATGTCTTAAAGCGGTAATCTTGACGACACGGCTCGCCGGCCTCGACGACTCGAATGTTTACTAACAAATATCCCTACTTCCGCCCCCAACAGGACGGCAACACACAAGAGACGCTGTTGGGAGACTTCGTTGACCCGATTACGGCCAGCAGCTGCTTGCAAACCTGGCGATGGCAAGCAGTTTCAGGCTTTTGGCCCGCGAACGTCGTACGGAGTACCGTACGCAGAGAAGAGAGACAGGCCAGCAAGGAAGGGCAGGACGAGAACACGAAGAACCGACTCCCCCTCAAGTCTAAGTATATGAGGAATCGCGTTGTGTCCATGTCGAGTACAGTACAGGCATTTCTATGGGCCGACAGACAGACAGGCTCGGCTTCCACGTCGCCATCCCAGTGACCCCGTCAAGCACGTCGAGGCCATTATTGGGCCGCGGAGTCCGCCAGGTCAAACTCGCTGGCTGCACCAAGATACTAGATGCCTGCATAGACATGCAGAGACTGCAGCGAGCGGCACATCTATCTGCGTCTACTGGTTGGGCCTGGGGAGCTGAGATGCTCTGATAGGCTGCTTTTCTCGCCCTGCTCTCTCTCTGCCCAAGAGAAGAGGGACACGACTTAGCTGTGCCATGCTTGCTGGTTTTCTCCGGTAACCATCGCCAACGATACCAACGACAACGACAATGAGAATGGGGCCCTCTTGTACTCCGTACCACAGGTACCTGCGGTTACATGTCCATAAACTTGTCAAGAGATGTGCTTGCTAGCACTGGATGTAGGTATCGCCACGGCCGGATTATGCAATCCCCATGCGGACGGTCCAACTTCCCACTGCTTCAGCGACCCTCCTGAAACACGCTCTCTCCAAGGATTCACGCTTCTTGCATCTTCCATCCTTTTGGTCTCTTCTTCTCTTCCTTTTCTCTGCTTTTGCTCTCTTTGCTCACTGTCCCCCGTGCTTCAGGCACTTGCGATCCCCACGTGACATGACTACCCCTTTTTAGGGCTTAGGGCTCAGAGAGCAGAAGAGGACGATGGAGGAAGAGACGGGATGAGAGTATAACATAGTTATACAGGAGAACCACAGCGGATACTCTGGTCCCAGAGTTACAATGGTCCGGGGACTAACATTTACTATATTCATTTCAGTGAAAATTGCCATTAACATTGGCATGTTTGTCTGGACACGTCCTTTTAAACCCCTTGATGCCTTCATACCCGTCTATAAATGCTTCTTCTACCGGTGTATAAGTTGAGAATGAAATATTCATGGTCAGGGGCTCATGGTATTATCCATACTAGCCAAAGCAAAGCTAATGTACACACTCGAGGAATAGTTTGCATTTACTGTGAACCATAGCAGATTGATCTGAGACCTTATCTTATCGCAAACCCATGTATTTGTGAACTGGTCTAACTCTCTATCCGCCCCGGACTAACTAGCACGTCAATAAGCTGCTAGTTAGTTGACTAAAGTGTGGTCAATGCTGCTATAATGGATCGAGCTTTGGGCACAACCCAACGCCAACACGGGCATTAGACTCGAATATTTTGGTTAGCGAGGCTTAGCTATACATCTACAGGACTGGTCGTCTACTTCATCCTTCTCAACGGATCTCACTTTTATCGGAAAGACTTGGATCGCCCCCAGTCGAAGGTCAGTAGCGAGAGACTTTCCCACAAGCATCAAATCTATACCAAACTTCCCCTTGTCGATACATTTCTCTATGACGCTAATACGTACTAGTATCTCCTTAAATGCATTATCCACCACATGTCCATAGTGGTATAATTAGCAGACTCACCTAGCCCAACTCTCTGAGTGGCTATAGCAAGAAGATACAACCTACAACTCAATCACAACATCCTCCTACCTACTAAAGGCTCTTCCCTGTTTAGCAGCAGAGGGAGCACGTATGCTTTTGCAGCTGCCATACTCATTGTTCTTCCCGCCGGTCCTGCAGGAAAGAACACTGCAGAAACGCTCTATATCGTGCTCTAGTGCATGATACTGATACCCTCTTTCGCCATGCTGCAAGATGCATTTGCCCTTCACCTATAATTAAATAACAGAAGAGGGTGACATTCCCCGAGGCTGAGATGGAATGGGATATTGAAACACCTTCCACGAAGACAGTCATTACGATACTGATGCCTCCCTATGGCTGTAAAAAATTGGCCTTTTCAAGATGGTGTTTTCTTTTCCTCCTTTTCCTCTTCTCTCCACCACCTCCCCCAACCCGTCCCTACACCTATTACACCTCCTGCGCTTCGCCTCCTTTCCAAGAACTCCCAATACCTCTCCTACACACCCCTGCAAGTCACCTCCACCTCTTACACCTCGTACATTTCATCACATTCCTACAAGTACTTCACCTTTCATACCCCTGCACCCGCACCGCACCTCCATTCCTCCATCACCATCCCTACATTTCGATATTTACGCCTCCTTTCCTCCACCTCCATCCCTACACTTCATTTCCTACACCACACACATATCCTCACTCCTTCCCAGAGATATATACCTCCATGGGCCGTTCTCTGGCCCCTTATATAATTCTTTAGGGATCTGTGGCGACGTATCAAACATCCAAGGTAGTATGAATATCAGTCGCCGAAATTCGTTCAAGAGACTCCGGCGCACTCTTTAAACTTCTCACTGGCCGTGCCTATAGAACACCAGACTGAGGAGATACATCGCCGGGAGAGTCGTCGAGTGGACCAGTATGCCGCACACAGCCCTCTGTTGCGTAAGTCACGGGCCCAAGGTTTGCTATCCTTCCCCAGCTGTATTGATGAAAAATAAGACCTGCTACCAATGATTCACGGTACCCTGCAAATAGAACGGATACTCAGGGTACTAAATGTGGATCCGGGTAAGTTGATACTCTCCGGCTGGTATTTCGATTTTGAGGTTTTTGAGCCGTGGCTAATCTTTTGACAAGCTAAACATCAGGTCATACCTTCAACGTTGCAGCGTTCAACGTTGCAGCTGATCCCACGCCGGGTCGCCAGATGTACTGGGCAGTGGACGCCTTCATGGCAGAGAGAAAGGTTGCTGGGAAGCAGCCTTTCTGCCATCAGCTACGAGCCCATACTTCTACGTACTGTTGATGACTATTAGTTTAACGGTTGAATCAAGCTAAAATGGCTCATCATGTATATATCCGGTGTGCATTCAAAGAGGTAGTCCCTCGTAAATAACTTAGGAAGTAAACAGCGTTAATTATCGGCACTGAAATTGCCTTAAACACCTGGGTTGAAGATTACCTGTAAAAGTGAGCATTACCCCCAGCCATCCAGAAAATAAAGCCATACTTCACGGTGGCGGCAATTGCGGCCTTTGCCAGAAAAATCTAACTGTTGGCCATACTATGAGTATCAAAATTACCTTACTATACCTCTGCATACACACTGATGCTCTTTTAAGCGATTGCACCGAGCCATTAGGTTATGGTTCCTTGTATCCACTAGTTAGCCTTGTCAACAGCCCGATAATTCATAACTATCAATAAAAACAACTGCATATACCTCAGTTAGCGTCAATGGAACCTTCTGATAAAAGAGCCAGCAGACGTCAATCAATACAGAGCCTCAATCCGCCGAATACGAGATACTCTTCCCGAGCCCGCAGCGTCCCTGCAGCTGGTACTGTTCACGAAATTCCCACACACAGGGGAGGGAGCGCTAGTTACCAACCCTGAGCAAACAGGTGGCAAATGGTGGAGTTTTGCTATTAATCATTTTCGACAAAACAAGGAAACGTATTAGATTAATACATTACTCACCGCTATTTCAACATTAAGGTATCATACTATGTGAACTATGACCGGAGATTGGTGGCAATGTATCGGGGTTCGAAGAATATGAGGGTGGTCATTAAGGTGTCCCCCCCAATTTCCGATACGCTGGTCCTAAGTCTCCCCTGAATCCACATTTGGAACTAAAACAAAAAAGAACGTAAGATTCAGACGGGACTACATCACAGGACGTAGTAGCCCGTACGAAAACGAGAATATCATACTCTGATTACGATCCTGTAGACAACTGAATTTGTGCTCAGCAACATTTGAGTATCTATTTTACTGATTGGAGCTAACATTGACTCAGATTTATAAATTTTTGAATAACCAATGAACAGCACCAAATCAAGGAATCAAATGTTAAGACTGGGTGGATCAATAATAGCAGGTCCCATCATCGTCCTTTGGCCGATTCATCCAGGGGATGTCAGGGATATGCCATCGATTTGGCATGTAACCAGAACTCTTTGGCAAAGGGAGTGATAGTGTTTCGTGAATAGTCAATCCACCTAAGGTAGGATCGAAGCCGACTAACAGAGTAGAAAGAAACCGGTTTGATAGGGCATCAACTTGTTGTTGTGATGGTGATGGTCGAAAGGGTCTAACGTCGATCGAAGGGCCCATTTATGTTGTGGAAAAGGTAAGCCCTGGGTCGATATGGGGGTTATCGAAAGACACTCCTGGAAGCAGACATGCACTCCCACCCCCAGTACTCTGTATATATGTATCTTTTGGCACAGAGCAATTTGTGGCTCTCGGTATTTCACCGCAACCCGTATAGGGAAGAGCTCCCCATTATAATAATATAGCAATGTTCCGGACAAAAGCGGCAGCAGAGGCAGTAATCGCTACCTCTGTAGACCCTCAGCAGCCACGCAAATCACATCGTGGTCGCCAAGAGGTCCAGCGCGGAGGATAACCCCTAGCATATATGTCCCATGCTGAGTTTTTCTCCCACGGCTGCTCCATAGGACTTAGGTATAGATAGTCCAGATAGGACTTACATGTAGTAGTCGTCAAGGAGCAAGGCCGGGGGAGAGTATAATGGTCGTCTGATTAGATTAGACAGACGACCATCTCCGTAACGTTCTAGCAAGATAATAGCATGTTGTCCATCGAAGCAAAGCCCCGTATGACTGTCAGGATCGAGGTTGGCGATATTCCAGGGCTATGGGAGCTCCCGAGTAGATGATGGTTCACATGTAAGCGTATGTAGAGGGCGCCCTTTTTGATGAATAGAGATGCAATAGTAAGGGTCGCAGTGAAATGGAGGGAAGGCAAACAATAACGGCCACACAGGTATTTTCTTCAGGCCTTCCAAACAAAGGTAGGAGGGCCGTCAAGGACCCGGCAATGACGGGAGAGGAGCATCATCACGCATAGCCCACGGCGTCAGCTGTAACCTGGGGGGAGAAGAGAAGATGTCAACATAGAATGGTGAAGTAGGGGTGCGATGGTGGACAACCAGAGGCAGAGGACGCAGAGGAGGTGGACGGGGAGGGCAAGCAAGATATAGACATGCAGAAGGCAGGACCTTCCAAGGTTGAACATGTCCACGTGACTAAAACAAGGTTTCGGATAGCGGTAAGAAAGGAAACTCCGGTATCCCCGGCTCCATGAGTAAAACCATTACTCCGGCTTCGCATGGCTCCGCTACCAGGGCTGGCTCTCAAGCAACTCCGTACTCCGTCGGCGCTGGCGCCATGTGAGCGCACATGGCTAGTTAGTGTTTTTGGCGGCCTCTGTTCCACCTGTTTCAACCTCAGGACAGCCAGCCTCTGCTTGTTTCAGGTCTGTCAGGGCGTCTGTAAGGACAACAGTCCATCACAGCCTAGAAACATACGATTTCTCTCTCCGGAGGGCCACCGACACACCACTCGGAGCAAGCCTCCTCCCTCCCTTTCTCCTCCCGAGTGCTACGCCGTGGCAACACCGCCAGGAATACCTGATTAACACAGCCATGCTACTCCACCCCCGCCCTGTTGAGATTTGAGATAGTTATCGTATGTCGTTGGCTTCTGGCGTGTTGCAAGGGAGCAAGAGCCTGGATGACTCAGCAGAAAAGCGGATACCGCCAGCCCCCGGCCTGACCAACAGGGTCCACGGAAAGTGGTAAATACGGCGTAAACGCCTAAATACCGCTAGAAGGAAACAATGTTTCAAAGACAAGAGCAAAAATGCCAAGACATGTTCACTGGCATAAAAGTTTAATAGCAGTGGATCTGCTGTCACCTGATCTCAACATTTCCGTTCCATTCAAGGCAAAGTTAGGGCTTAGGTCTTAGGGCTAACTAGGGGACCGCAGGACGACAAGGCGACAGACAGACCGACGACAAAGACGAAGACGAAGACGAAGACGACGGTGAAGATAAAGATATCGAGGTGATGGCAGGCTGGGGATACGGCTTGGGGCAAGAGATAGAGATACCGTGCCGGGAAGAGGACAACTCACCAATGCGTCAACGGTTTCGCTCGTTGTATGTATCCATGCATCGACCACGCCTTGACCCTCGAAGTCGAACCACCATGACGCACTCTGTATAGGGAAGTGTATATTTATAGCACAGTTCGAGAGATAAGATGCGGCCGCACATCCAGCCAGGCATATAAATATAGGAGGAGAGCCAGCTCGATCCCTGCTGCCGGAGGCCGCCCGATCCATGTCCCTAACCGTGATCTACGGCCATCTCATCGAACGCCATGAAGCTCGCTTGCTCGGATAGGGAGGTCTTTACTCTTACTTCTCAGGGGATATAAGGGTAGACAGAGAGATAGCCGTGCTGTCAACTGCAATGCATGAACTATTATTAGGATAATAGCCGGTGCCCCTGGACGGTCATCTGCCAGGCCCTGTAGAAATTTGAAGTAGTCACAGTAATTAGTTAGTTAACCAGGTACGGTTGTTTGAAGCAGAAGGGAGGTTCACAGCAGTTCTTGATCCTCTGCGGAGCGACGCCGGACATCAGCTGGACAAGCCACCACAGCTGGAGGCAGAGCTATATAACTGGCCTCTCGTCTCCTCTGGCCACTGACCCTTCATCCGTCCTCCAGCATCCTCTGCTGGCCATCTTAACAATCTCCTCACCTTAGTTATCTCTCTTATCGCCTGAATTCCAACATCTCTCGAAGTCGTGGCGTCATAGTTAGGAACCTCGGCTTCTCCCACCACAGCCATCTACATTGCATAGCACTGCCTCACGCGGCTACACCACCAACTTATACACACTCAATTGACATAGTATACCCTGCCATCTACTTACAATGGGTGACTTCGGAGCCTCCTCTTCCCTCGACGAGCCCGTCTCTCTTCCAGGACAACCTGTTTTCCCCCAGGACGATGACATCCACGTCCTCGTCACCGGTTTCGGCGTAAGCATTACCCCCTCTATATCCATTCCCACAGCTACAACCAGAACCAAAACCAAAATGCACATCAAGACGCCGACTGATGATCATCTAGCCTTTCAAAACCCACCCTCTCAACCCCTCATGGCTAATCAATTCTCTCCCCCCACAATCCGCTACCACCAGCAAAAACCGCCGAGTCCATATCCACGCTCACCCACGGCCGATCCGAGTAGCCTACGCCGCGGTACGTGAGGAAATGCCTCGTATCATCGAGGAGTTCCGAGTCGCTCACAGCGGACATCCACCTCATTTGGTAATTCACATCGGCATGGCTGCCACCAGACAGTACTATGCCGTTGAGACGGTTGCTCACAGAGAGGGGTACAAACATACAGATGTAGATGGGCAGTTCGGGATACCGTTCGAAGCCTCCTTGCCAGAGAGGCTGCAACCGGGTGTTTCTACACCCTCTGATCCAGCATCTACATCTGAGTCTACGGATAAGGTGAAAGTTGTTCCGTCACCGCTTGATACCGGCTTTTTGCAGACGTGGAGGAAAAGTCTACCGGCAGGACGATCAATTGATGTCCGCCTATCTCATGATGCGGGCCATTATCTGTGTGAATATATCTATTACACCAGCTTGTCAATGGCGTGGGAGGAGAACAGGCCGCGGGCAGCGCTGTTCTTGCATGTTCCTGGCTGGACAGATAAAGCTAGTGTGGAGATGGGCGTTGAGGTGGTAGTGGGTCTTGTCCGGGCCATGGTGGAGAGCTGGATTGTTGAGACGGATGCTTAAATACGGAGTACGGTCGATTCGTTTATTTTATTTCATTTTATTTCTTTTTACCTACTTACCATTTCATCTTCATATACATGACTTTACCCATTTATGTATTTACTTACGTTGTCCTATTTCAGAGTTGATACCAAGATGAATATGAGTTACGCATAAACAATTGGACTGGTCTCGTGGTGGTTGGTAGATGGTGGATGGATGGTACTGCTCCCTAACCTTGCGTTGAACGAGTGAGAGGAAAGGAACGAGAAAAGACAGGTTAAAAAAGGGTAAGAAACTTTCATAATATATAGTTATAGGTAGGGAAAACATAAAAGGAATCCTCCTGTTCTACATCCTTGTTTCATTTCAGATTCAGAGCTCACGAAAATTTTTTCAACTTGCTGTAACGAAGGACTAAGCGTTAGTTAAGCCTGGTATGTGGAGGCAGATACGTTGCCTCCTCTTCCTGTCCAGTTGACATGGATGTTTTTGCCCTCGGGATACTTCTCGCTCGCATGCTCGGGTTTGATTTTGAAGGTGTGGGCGCCGAAGTAGTCCCGCTGGGCCTGTAGGAGGTTGGCGGGCAGGTCACGCGACCTGTAGCCATCATAGAAGCTGAGAGCAGTGCTGAAGGCAGGGGTTGGGATGCCCCAGAGGGCAGACTTGGAGACTACGTCTCTCCAGCCGGCCTGAGCGTTGTGGATGGCCTTGTTGAAGAAGTCGTCGAACAGCAGGTTCTCCAGGTCTGGGTTGGTGCGGTAGGCGTTGGTGATGTCCTTGAGGAAGACGGAGCGGATGATGCAGCCGCCTCTCCACATCAGAGCAATGGACGGCTTGTTGAGCTTCCACTCGTATACTTTAGCAGCCTACAGATGGTTAGTTCAGTGACACTCGAGGAAGAGGTAGTTCAATTGGTGAAGGGACCTCACCTCCTGAATAAGCATGAATCCCTGGGCGTAGGAGATGATCTTGGAAGCATAGAGAGCTTGCTCGAGGTTGTTGATGAACTCCTGACGGTCTCCCTTGAAGTCCGGCTCGGGTCCCTTGAGCACCTTGCTGGCTCGGATACGTTCGTCCTTGAGCGAGCTGAGACATCTGCCGAACACGGCTTCTCCGATCAGGGTGACCGGCATGCCGAGATCGAGAGCGTTGATAGCAGTCCACTTGCCGGTTCCCTTCTGGCCGGCAGCGTCAAGGATCTTCTCGAGCAGGGCAGTGCCATCGTCGTCATTGTAGCGGAGGATGTCACGGGTGATTTCGATCAGGAAAGAGTCCAGTACGCCCTTGTTCCATTTCTCGAAGACATCACCAATCTCAGCGGGGGTCATACCCAGACCCCGCTTCATGATATCATACGCCTGTGGTAGTTAGCATCCAGACTGCACATGAAAGTGGGAAAAGACGTAAAAAGTGGCATACTTCGGTGATCAATTGCATGTCTCCGTACTCAATACCGTTGTGCACCATCTTGACGTAGTGTCCGGCACCCTCATCACCAACCCAGTCGCAGCAGGCCTCACCATCACTCTTGGCCGCCACGCTCTGGAAGATATCCTTGATAAAGGGCCAGGCCTCCTCGTTACCGCCGGGCATCAAGCTGGGGCCGTAACGGGCACCTTCTTCACCGCCCGAGACGCCGGTGCCTACGAACCGGATGCCCTTCTCGGCCAGGTACTTGGTTCTGCGGTTGGAGTCCGGGTAGTGCGAGTTTCCGCCATCAATAATGATGTCACCCTTTTCGACGAAGGGGAGCAAGCTCTCAATGAAGTCGTCGACAGGCTTGCCGGCCATGACCAGCAGCATGATACGACGGGGCTTCTTCAGCTTCGAGCAGAATTCCTGCACCGAGTGGGCTCCCACGATCGACTTTCCTGTTCCAACAATCAGCACGCAAGTCCCCCCCTCCCATCCCCTCTCCTTCCCTCCCGCTATGGCACGGAAGACCTACCCTTGGCCTCGTTGGCAAGGAATCTATCGACCTTCTCGACTGTGCGGTTGAAAGCCACGACGGTGAATCCATGGTCAGCCACGTTCATGATGAGGTTCTGGCCCATCACAGCCAGGCCGATGAGGCCGAAGTCAGCACTGCCAGGCAGTCCCAGGTCAGCCAGCCTCCATCAAACGAGTATGTGTACACGAAGAGAGCCCAGACTTACACTGCTTGGTCTGCCATGGTGAAGAGGCTATCGAATTGGTGTCAGTTCGTCCGTCTGTAGGTGTGTTCGCTGCAGCTGGAGCTGTGGTGAAGCAGCAGAAGTTGGCGTTGAGGTCGAGGTTGAGGCGGGGAGAAAGCTGGCGGCGGCGGGCAAGCTTACTAAAGCGGAAGTCCAGAACTCAAGCCTTAGATCTTGTTTACCTACTCTCTCGACTATATAGCACAGGACGCGGAGGATGGCTGGTTGCACGCTGCACTCCGCTGGATACTGATTTACACAAGAAGCTAGTTATATAGAGAGGCCGCAAGACGGCAGTGCCTCGCAGCCTTCGCTCTGCCAATTGACGCTGCTCGTCTAGGTATGCCGCCGGCCATCCCACCCCCTCGCTTGCCCACGCTGCCCACGCTGCCCACGCCGCCCACCCACTGCTCGACATTCTACAGGCCCGGCCACGCCGTGTCGTGTCCGGTGCTGCCGTCGTCGCTGTGCCCGAGTCTGCTCGACGTCCCGCGACGAGGAAGGGGGGGAGAATGAGACGAGCAGGCATCCGGGATGCACCATTATGTCACTGAGGGGCAGCATCAGATCCCGGCCTGGCGTTTCGATGGTTTGGGAGGCCTGCAGCGACCGGGAGCTGAGCGTGCGTCTTCCTATCCCTGCCGCCTCCTGGTCCGGTGGGTGTCCTCCGTCGTCCGCCGGCTTTCCCTCGCCTTATCTCGTATTCCGCGGTCTTCGGTCTTCGGTCGTCGTCGTCGTTGTCGTCTTCTTCATCTTCATCGACTTCGACTTTTTGTTTGTTTTTGTTACGAGGTAATATATTACGTAATATTTACGTAAGAACATTAATAATATATTAATAATGACTATTAGCTAATAGTATAGTATTAGTCAGGTATTAGTAATCATGATGACTCATATTTTAGTCACCTTCATGTGATATCAACTTCAAAACTTCTTCAGGCCGAAAAAGTTGGAGATTTAAATAGAAGGAAAAGAAGAAGACGACGAAGAAGCAAGAAGAACAACAAGAGAGGAAAGGGAAGAAAAGGGTAGAAAAAGAATAGCAAGCCGAAGGCAAGAAAGACAGGAGGAGAGGAGAAGAACGAACAACAGGAGAAGCTCAGCTGTCTGGTGGCTGATCGGACTCAAGGTACGTGTGCTGCAAGCATCTCCTGCAGAACACTCGACGGCAGCCCTCTGCCTCTACCTACCTACATCTCTGTACTCTACCATCCATCTCTGTATCTGTATCTGTCGAGCACCCGTTCATCATGTCCCTGCCGCCTCCTCCAGGTCTCCAGCGTCCGCCGCCACCCCAAGCCGCCTCGCAGGCCCAGCCGCCGGCCTCGCTGCCCGCCCGTCCGCCATCCACCGCATCCTCGTACACAGCTCCGCCAACTTCCTCTACTACTCCATCTACAGTATCGAGGCCTCCCAGCCATGGACCGGATGTCTCCAGACCGGCTGTTGGTGCGGCATTCGGGTTCCAACCTCGTGCCGTAGCCGCGCAGTCGTACCGGGCGCCTCAAGCTCCGGCATACCCAACCGTATATAACGCGGGTTATCAGTACCCCCAGCCCCAACACCAGCATCAGCCACCGCAGCATCAACAGCAGCAGCAGCAGCAGCAGCAGACATACCAGGCACAGCCCACATCGTACTACGGCCAGTCGCAGGCACAGCGGCCGTATAACGCATCTACATACGGCCAGCACAACGCATATCAAAAGCGCAATAATACGGGCTCATATGGAGCCCGGTCAGGACAATCGCGGTACAATGAATCGTCTGGAGACCCTGAGATGGATGCCCAGATAGCACAGTGGCAGAGTGCATACATGAGCAAAGACAGCAGTGAAGCCGCCGCTGGCACTGCCTCGGGACCTGCTGCTACAGGAGCCAACAGCGGACCTATAGGTTCCTTCCAGCGTCTACATGATCCGTCGTCAAGCACATCGACACCTCCCAATGGAACAGGGTCAGGTACTGCAGCATCTACCACGCCTATACCAGGCGCAAACCAAGGCTTAGCCGCCATGCCAGGCCAGGAGTCCACCGAACCCGCAAAGACCGTTGTACGATCCGGCGGTGGCCAGACATGGACTGACTCGACTCTTCTGGAGTGGGATCCAGCTCACTTCCGACTGTTTTGCGGTAACTTGGCCGGCGAAGTGACAGACGACTCACTACTGAAAGCTTTCTCAAAGTACCCATCTGTACAAAAGGCACGAGTCATACGAGACAAGCGAACAGAAAAGAGCAAAGGGTATGGCTTCGTCAGCTTCTCGGATGGAGACGATTACTTCAAGGCTGCCAGGGAGATGCAGGGCAAGTACATCGGCTCTCACCCGGTGCTGCTGCGACGAGCCATGACGGAGATCAGGCCGGTGAGTGCGAATAAGGGGAAGCATCTCAAGGGCAAAGGCAAACATGGCCATCATCACAGTGGAAGCGGACACAGCAAGCCCTCTTCCACGCCCACTCCCGTGTCCTCATCCGCGGGCAAAACAGACGGCGGCGTCAAGAAGCAGAAGACCAAGGGCGGGCTCAGGGTTCTCGGATAGCATAGATAAATCACACTTCCACATCTACGTTAAATACCACATCTCTCTTCTGACCGTCCATCAACTCTTTAATAATATCTAATACTGTTTTTCTTCCATATCAACATCCAACATCAACGTCATCCTTACATAAGCATCACAAAACTCCCAACTTCAACTTCAACTTTTCTTTCTTTTCGACCTCCAGAAGACTCAAAAAAATCCTCAATCCTCTTCTTTGCTTCTTTGCTCCAGCCTTCTCTTTCATCTTCTCTTCTCTTCTTCTTCTCCTTGTTCTCCTCGACCGGGGTTTCTCGCCGGTGCTCATTTCTGCTCCCCTTGGTCCACTTGTTCTTGTTCTTTTAACGACTTTAATACTATTCTTCTGCTTCTGCCTCTTTTCCTTGCTGTCTTTTCCTCTCATTGCAAGCTCTATCTCAGTATTCAGATACGTCTATCCGCCTAGTGTTGTTTATCCATATTGTTTGCGCCTTGACATCTTGCTCTTGTCGGGACCTGGAATCGTCCTTTGGAGCGTTTACGCCGTATATTGATTTACTGCACGCGACCCAACCGACCACCGTCAGCAACAACGACGAGAAGAGAAGAGACAGGCGATTCATGATGGCGACGGAGAACAAGCGCAAGTCGCAGCAGAGCCAGGGTCAGGATCACCATGGTTTTGGGCCGTCGGGGACAGTTAGCTTGGAGAAGGCCCTCAGCTCAGCCATTGGCGCCAGGTTGGTCTCTTAGGCCCCTTATATTCCATTATATATTCTACTACTTATCTATATATTGGTACTATATGCTAATTGAGTAGAATCCGCGTAACCACGACACAGCCGGCCTCGGTGACGGTCGAAGGAACGCTGTTTACTGCCTGTCCCATTACCAATATAATCGCCATCAACACCAGCGCCAACACACCATCTACAAGCAACTCGTCGCCTGCTCTCGCCCTTTCGCAGCCAGGAGACTTCACTATACTCCCCGTCACCCGCATCCACAGCTTCAACCTGCTCTCTCTCGCCCCAGACTCGCCCTCATCGCCTGGTGGGCCCTTCACATCCGCCCAACCCGCCATCTACCCGCTTGACATCCGGGCGCTACGGACCCGCGAGACTAACGCCATCGCCCGTCAAAAGGACCATGACTCCTCGAGGGGCAAGGGGGTGTCGAAGGAGGCTCAGGACCTGTTTGATGCATTCAAGCGGACAATGCCAACTCATTGGAGCGGGACCAGCATTGTCGTCGCCGACTCGGTAGTGATTGCTGCTCCGTATGGCGTGGGCGATTGTAAGACTCTTAACTTGGCTGGCAGAGATGAGGTAGCTGGTACTGCCCTCACCAGAGTGCGCAAAGTGGTCAGTTCGCCATTAACATCCCTACTACTATTGGTAGATATTCATATACTAACGGGAACAGCTCGAGATGGAACGAAAGAAGATTGAGCTCCGCCGAGCCAGCACAGCAATGGCAAAGTCAGTAAACTTCCCCAAGAATAACAACAGCAACCACAACGGCAACAGCAGCAGCAATACAGACGGTCATCTCAGGAAGAGTTCTGCGGCGGGTACAGCAACACCTGCTACCACAACCACTAGTGGTGCTGCAGCAGCCACACCACGCGACCCTCGCTCAGCCGTTGCCGTTCCTATCCGCAGCAATGCACCGGCGAGCAACTCGCCTGGCGGCCAGAGGAAAGGAGGATAATAGAGTCGGCGGTGAAGGCAAGACGCCAGGGTGGAGATGGGGAGAGAGCGAGAAGGGACGGGGGAAGAGAAGAGACCAAGGGTAATAGGGAGAACACCCTTCTGTCTGGTCGAGCAGCATAACTATCTGTCTATCCGTGTACGCCTGACCATGGAATATGCATGCACTGTATATGTATGTCTGTTTGGTGCTGTACGTCAAACGGCATCACGCGACATCAAAGCCGTTAGATGCTTTGTTAGAGCTAGGCGGTATTGTAGTATAATAAGTCATGCCATATACATCTACCATCGCCCTCGCTGCCTCTTTGATAAATCAGTTATATTCACTTTTGCCCAAAACATGAATCCTCTACTCTGGCAAGTTGATAGTGAACTTTGCTTGGCTGGCTTTGCTAGTAAAAAGGCTGAACCCTCCCTCCCATCTCCGTCTCACCCTTGCAAGGGAGCAGACAACAGACAACAGGACAACAACAGCATCAGCCAGCAAACTTCAAGCAGGGAACCGAGACGAGGAAAGAAGAACAAGATACATCTCATGCTGTACGCAGTGTAGGGCACCACAGCCTACCCTCTTCGCCGGCCTGCTTCACCCAGGCCAGGCGACCTCCCTGCCGCCTACCAACCAGCAGCCAGCAAAGGGCCATCTTCACGGCCAAACCACGGCATCACCAACACAGCCTATCCCAACAGACATTCCTCTCCGTTAGACAAGCAACTGGAGCCCCGAAAGCGAGCTGACCGCCGCTGGTGGTCTAGGATGGGCTCTCTCGGCGCCAGCCCGTCGCTCACGGCCACCATCAACGACACCCCCATCGATGACGAGGAGATAGGCCTCACGCCCCAGCAGCGACGGCACAAACAATGGCGCGCCAGGAAGAGACAGCAGCGTGAAGAGCTCGACAGCATGGTGCCCAACAATGCTCTACGCATGGCGGACCAGGCGGTGGTGAAGAAGCTGGCCATCAACGCCCTGTTCATTGGACTCTGGTACTTCTTTGCCGTATCAATATCCCTGGTACGTCGAGCTCTTTTGCTATTATCCCCTTGCCTATATGCTTTGCTTGATATCAAATGCTGACTACTGGTAGTATAACAAATGGATGTTTTCGCCGACCAACCTCAACTTCAAGTTCCCTTTGTTCACCACCAGCCTACACATGCTCGTCCAGTTCATCCTCGCCTCCATACTCCTCTACTTTTTCCCGTCTCTGCGGCCGCCGTTGAACAGCCCTGATGCAGCTCCGGGAAAACCCAGCAAGCCCTCGCTAACACCGATCTTCTATCTTACCCGTCTGGTGCCATGTGGGAGTGCTACTTCACTAGATATCGGGCTGGGCAACATGTCCCTACGCTTCATCACCCTCAGTTTCCTCACCATGTGCAAGTCCTCTGCCCTGGGCTTTGTGCTTCTATTCGCCATCATCTTTGGCCTCGAGACTCCCTCCATAAAGCTCATCCTAATCATATGTACCATGACACTGGGCGTGGTCATGATGGTGGCCGGAGAAGCGTCCTTTCACGCCGTTGGGTTCGCCCTAATAATAGCTTCGTCCTTTTTCTCTGGCTTCAGATGGGCTCTCACTCAGATCCTCCTACTTCGGCACCCGTCTACGTCAAACCCGTTCTCGACCCTTTTTCTTCTTACTCCTATCATGTTCGTCTCTCTTCTTGGAATCGCACTCGGCGTCGAGGGATACAATGAGATCCTCGCTGGTATCCAGGCTCTCTCTGCTGAACATGGGACTTTCAAGGTATTGTGCTTCCTTTCCTTCCCCGGAATGCTAGCCTTTTGCATGATATCCTCTGAATTTGCTCTTCTTCGACGTTCTTCCGTCGTGACCCTGAGTATCTGCGGTATCTTCAAGGAGGTCATCACCATCGCTGCAGCAGGTATATTTTTCCAAGAAGTGCTCAGTCTGGTAAACATCGTCGGCTTGATCATTGCCATTTCAAGCATTGCCTACTACAATTACATGAAAGTCACCAAGATGCGCAAGGAGGCCCTTTCAGAGAGAGAAGGGGCTGACGACGTAGAGGATGACGGGTACGAGAGTCCCGGCCCCAGCTCTGGCCTTATGGATGATACTCATGGTCACGGAAACCCCTCTCCTGCACAAAACGGCGCCTTTGGTGGACTCGTAGACCAGATAAAATCCGCCTTTGGCAACAAGCGCAGCATATCTGGCCCTCGATACCAACCTATGCACACCTCTGCGGAGCCTTGACTGGATAGCTCAAAAACTCACCCGCGGTGTTGCACACCCGGTATTGTGCTACAAAACGGTCCCCTATGTTAGACAAGCTCACACACAATACCCTTCATTTTGGACCCATATCCCTGGCCCCGGGCCGGCCCCAGCTTTGTGGATTGGCGGTAGAAGATAATACCCCTTCCCTTAATAATATTGTTTGTCTTAATACAGCGGTATCGTTTCCTGGTCACATGTGAGACCAGGCAGACAGACTGAAAGACATTGTTACCATATATATACTGGCTATGTTACTTTTGTATCTCGGCTTCTGTACCGACAGTACAGTTCACTCCAGGTGGCGCGCGTTATGTTTCCCTACTTAGAAACCGTTTGGCTATGAACTTTACCCACTTTGGCATGTTATATCTCGGTTTCTACTCCGCGTATTTCCTTTTACTCGATAGGCGGGTTTGGCTTTGTATTCCAGCAGCAATATAAATTATTGGATTATTGGTCGAAGTGGTTGTTGGCGGATGTGGTCGTTTCACATTAAACTACAACTTTGTATATCAATTCAGAACCATCGCCAGGGTTATCAATTCTCTATTAGTCTATCTGTATTCTAATGTCACAGTCTTAAATGGCGAAATCAATTCTTCAACTGCTTGCAGGCAGAGACACACCAACTATTCCAATCAGAGAAGAAAGACGCTTGGACATGACACTTATTGCTCAATAGCTGCTTCTTCCTTGTATCAGCATAGATATCCACGATTCCCGAGACAGACTCCTTATCATGAGCCACAAGCACCTTCACAAGAAGCAGACTTGCTTGGCTACATGACGCAGCATGTGGGCCAGACGCACTACGCATAGCCTCGGAATGGACGTCTCGAAGCATTCCCCAGACAGCCTCGTCAGATTCGACTTTAGGTACAGCTGGACCCTTGCAGAGCCGAGTATACTCTCGCAAAACAGTCGCTGTTTTCTGCACAAGTTGCTGCACACTCGACCTCCGCAATAACTGCAAGAGCGGAACGATAATGTCCAGCGCTAGGGGGTTGGAGTAGCATTTCTTGACATATATCTCCAGTAGATCGAGCACTCTGTTCTTGAAGTTGATCATAGTCTCTTTGGCGTCCTTTTTATCCTTCTTCTTGCTTGAGGCTTGTTCGCGGGCCTGGAAGACCTTGACAAGTTGGGCATCTAGAGCCTCCATGTCATCGTCTCCCATGTCGGAACCATCGTCGGATCCGTCAGATGCTTCAAGGTCTTTATCTGCGCGGTGGGTACCCAGTGCAGCAGCGAGTTTGGCATCGAATTCAGCTAGGTTTTGTTCGTTGTCATCGTCTTCTTCGTCTTCGTCTTCGTCTTCATCCTCACCTTCTGACTCGTCTGATGCGGAGTCCGATTCACCATCAACAATCTCAAAGTCAGAGCCGTCAATCATTTCGACGTCACTGTCCATTTCATCATCGTCGTCGTCTCCTTCCCCTTCATCCTCATCATCATTTCTGTCAAATAGCTCCTGTTGACCCGCTAGACTTTCCTTTGCATCGAGGATCTATAGCAATTAGCTCATGTCGAAACTACATATATAGAAGGCCACTTACTGCAAGGAGAGACTGGAGGCCCGTAGGGGTCAGCTTGTCTGCAAAAGCTCCAAATACTTGCTCACTCATCTTTCGGAATAAGTGAGAAGGCTTCGAAGCGAAGCTGAGCAGTATTTCAACAAGCGCTTCAGAAGCTTGCTCACTTTCTTCATCATTAGATTTCTTGTGACTTAGGAACTTGTCGTAACACATCTTAAGCTCATCCAGCATTGACACTGCATCCGCGTCTCCATTGTATACCTGAAGTATTGTCAAGGAGTAAAGCAGCTTAAGCCCCTGAGCAGCCTGGTCCTGCTGTCCATCCTCGGGTTTACCCTATAACAGATTAGCTGGATATCCAGACACGGCGAGAAAGTGTGGACGTACCTTCTTGTTAATCTTCTTGAGTGTCTTAAAGGCAGAATGGACGGATTCAGATATACTGTCACTCATATCGATGATGGATTTGCCTGAATCTCCAGTCTCCTCCATGTCTCGAATTTTCTGGACAACCTTGTACGCAATATCAGATGGCCGTTTCTGGTTGCTGATGATAATATTTAGAGAAGCCATGATTTTGTTTCTGAACAATTCCCTGGTAGCATCACTGATAGGAGGCTTAGCCGTATCACTTGAAAAGTAGGTGTATCTCGCAAGAGTGAGGATGATCACCTGAACAGCTGAATCTAGTTCATCGGAATCATCTTCCTTAGCAGAAGTCATAAAAGCTTTGACGATGGTCTGCAGGAAGTTGGCAATGAGCTGACGTCTGGAAGCCGCCGCCTTATCATCAGCTTCCGGCTTGACAATCAGGCCTTCAAAAAACGGCATGAGTTGCTTGATAGCAGTGTGAGATATATCGGCGACAATCTTCTCGACAACCTTGACTTTGGTAATCTGGTCAAAGTTTACTGCACCCCGGGGTCCCATAAGGCCGCATAAGGCAGGATATGCAAAGTCCGGCTCCTTGGAGGTACGAGCCTGTATCGACTTTGCAGCCTTGACAGCAATCTTATGCAAGTATCTGTCTTCAACGGCAAGCTGGTTCATCAAACAACGCATGAAATTTTGTGTGAATATTTGACCGGCTACGTCTATGGATGCTTCGTTGAGGACCTTCATGAAAACGAGGAAACCCCAGTACTTGCGTTCTTCTGATGAAGCGGCAGCAAACAATCCGCCTGGATACACGTTAGTAAGGTTCAAAACCTGTAAAAATAGATGGATAACTCACAGTCAACGACTTCGGTCCAAAAATCGAGAAAGGACAGCTGTGTTGCCTTGTCCTTTTTCCCCTTGCCCTCGACTTGGCTCTTTCCAGCAGCCGTAGAATATAACTTGGTGAGAATTGGGTCCCAGGCAAAAGGGAGCTTCGGATTCCAGACTCCAGAGTTCTTGACCTTTGATTCTTCGCCGTTAGAAGCATCCTGGCCGGAAGATTCTTTCATAATCTTAGCCAAAGATGCCCTCTCGCGCGAACTCAAAGGGTTATCGTGACTCCAGACACCAGAAGGAAAGACAACTGGTGGAGAACATGACAGGTCCATGGCGGCCAACCAGATAGCAATGCCCTCGGGGGTTTTGGCAAGATTATTCCCGCACAGGGCAGCAAGAGCAGAGTCGACATATTTAGTGCCCCGGTTTCGTGTACCGATATCACGAATAGAGTAGAAAATGATATATCCACACTCTTCTCTGAGCCATGGCTTTTTGTTGGCCAATTCAAACACTAGGGAGAGCAGTCTAGTCCAGTTCTCAAACGGGACATCGGGCTGGAACAGAATAGAGCTTTTCAGAATAGCTTCTGCGCCGAACAGCCTACCAAAATGGTGGTCTCTTTCTTCCTTTTATGGAATTAGCAGTGTGAATGAAAACTAGCGAGGGCATTCATACCTGTCCAGACTCAGCACTGGTAGTATTTGTATTCGACTCAAGAAGATCAATTGCCTTGGATACGTCCCATCCTGCAAGACCGCACTTCTGTTCACCTTCAGCCTGGCCAAAGAGTATAGACAGCAACTCCGTCAAGGCAATTGAAAACCCAAGCCTTGCAGCTTTGCGGCTACTACATAGGCCCCTGAACAGCCGCAGCAGAGCTTTTTCAACATCCTCCGGCTCTGGATTCGCTTCTGGTGTGAAACGCGAGAGCAGCTCACTGGCAGCTTTGAGCCTTATCTCATCATTCTCGTTGCTCAAATCATCGTATATTTCTACGAGTTTGACGTCCACATTGACCTTTTCGCGACGGCGTTTCTTGGGATTGAAGGACGACATCGTGTGTCTATGTCAAACTTGCCCCCTGGTATATCCCAAATGCCCTTTCCAGGCGCCTTTATGTGTTTTATCAAGCTGGATGTTGATTTTGATATCTTCAAAGCCGATTTTTTGCTCGAAATCTTCGCTACCCAATACGGTTAGCGTGGATGCGGCTCTTTTGGGTTTAGCGCTTGAACTCATATAAATGAACAAAACATCCGTACGACAGCATTATTTTGTAGATTATGTATAATATTGGGCCCTGAGATGAGTTTTTTTGTAGTTATTTATGGAGGTAGAGATGCTATATACTGGTATTTGGGGTATCGTAGATATGCTGGTACGTTGGAGTGTTAGCGTATTAATATATATGAGAGGCTTCTCGGAGCAGCAATATTCATGTAAATTCACTACATGGCAGTTCTCTTCAATATGGTACCTATTAACACAGTAGAATGAAGCCATTGGCAGCTATCATAAGCAGCATTTCAAAGAAAGTATTTACCTCTTTGGCTACTACACATTGAGTCCGGCGTTAACTCCGGCAAAGTCCCGAGATCGACGATATAAAATCACCCTGGTACATCCAGATATCGGATACCAACACCAGCTACGAAATACCAATATGACAGGACAGAAGAAATACCAGATTGCTTCGATACCCGGAGATGGAATAGGCCCTGAAGTAATCAGTGCTGGAATAGAAGTGCTGAAGAAACTGGCCTCATCTCTAGGCAAGTTTGAGCTGGACTTTGAGACCTTCGACTGGAGCAGCGAGTATTACAAGAAACATGGCAGGTACCTACCGGACGATGCCTTGACTACGCTGAAGAAGTTCGATGCGATACTCTTCGGGGCCGTGGGGGCGCCTGGTAAGTAGCTACGGTACCTAGTTACCATGGCACTGCCAGATTAACCAGGTAATGGAGAGTGTGATGTGATACTAAGCCAAGGTGATAGATGTGCCTGACCATATATCATCACTCTGGGGCTTGAGACTGGCCATCTGTCAACCCCTGCAGCAATATGCCAACGTACGACCAACAAAGGTCTTCCGCGGCACCAAGTCTCCCCTTCGAGCCTGCTCGCCCGGAGACCTAGACTGGGTGATCATCCGTGAGAACTCCGAGGGCGAGTATGCAGGTCAAGGAGGCCGCAGCCACGCCGGCCAGGCCTGGGAGACAGCAACGGAGGTATCGATCTTTACTCGACACGGGGTGGAGCGAATCATGCGATTTGCGTTCGAGACGGCGCGGAGTCGAGACAGAAAGCTGCTGACGGTGGTGACGAAGAGCAATGCACAGCGCAATGGGATGGTGCTCTGGGACGAGGTGGCGGCCAAAGTAGCCGCGGATTTCCCGGACGTGGAGTGGGATAAGATGCTGGTGGATGCGATGACAGCTCGGATGGTGTTGAAGCCACGGAGCCTGGATACGATTGTAGCTACTAACCTGGTACGTCATGGTTCTCCAGAGGGCCCCCTTTGGTGCACCAAATGCGTCATACATGGACGGAGGCAGCTGACGGTGACATGGTTCCCTCTCGTGCTGCCCCAGCATGCCGATATTCTATCAGATCTGGCGGCGGCGCTGGCAGGCTCCATTGGAATAGCACCCACGAGCAACCTCGATCCGACACGCGAGAATCCATCGATGTTCGAGCCCATCCACGGCTCTGCATTCGACATAACCGGGAAAGGCATCGGTATGTTGATGTGTTTTATGTTCAATCCAAGGCCAACTCCAGCTCCAACTCCAACTCGTTCCCTGTTTGATCAACTTGGACTTTTTTGATTCTTGTACTCCGTCAGCTTGCTAACTAACAAGCGAACAAGCCAACCCCGTAGCCACCTTGTGGACGGCATCAGAGATGCTGCGGTGGCTCGGGGAGAAAGAGGCGGCCACTCTGCTGCTGGAGTGTGTCGAGGCCGTGTGTGAGAAAGGAGTGGCCACGCCGGACTTGGGAGGCCAGCAGACCACCGCCGAGGTGGCCAGCGCCGTATGTGAGGAGATTGAGGGCCGGTTGGGGAGGTAACTGTTTTGGCAAACAGCTAGGTTGAGAATAGATTGGACGGTGTATTGAGTAATTTGAGTATGATCGATGGGCCTAGTAATGAATGTCCAAAGAGTGAGGCGGCCGTCTTTGTCTAGCCCCTTATATATATCTCCTTTGTACGTATCAGCGCTTGTAAAATAAGGGACCCCCCCGGTGGAACTGGTCAGGGCCTTATTTGATGTCATATCATGGCCATCGATGGGCCGCCAGCTTCAAATGATAAAACTCTGCAGCCAGCATGATTTTGAATATTATTGAATGAAACACGCTGGAAGAAGCAAAACGGCGAGACAGGTCAGAAGAAATTTCCGATCCATGGCGTCCGGGAGAAAAAGAAACCCCCTTCTTCATGTCTCTTAACTCTGTCCATCCGTATCAGCATCAGCCTGTAATATAATGAGAGTAATATATATCAATTTGACCGTCCTGCATCCGTATCATAGCTGCAGTGTGTTAAGGAGTTACACCGTTGCCCAGGCAGTTTTCCCCTGCGTCTGCTAGAGCGCCGATGCGGAGGCCCGAAGCCCATGGCAACCGCGAACGAAAACCGCCGCGTATCAAATAGTCTCGTACTTATTGTATTTATCATTTCCGTCTACTTATCTGGCTGTTTTACGTCTTTTTTTTGCATTTTTCCCGGTCGTTTTATATCCTTTTTTTTGTCTTTTTTTATGTCTTTTTTTTATGTCTTTTTTTTTTTTTTTTTTTTTTTTTTTTTCAGCGGGAGGTCCTGTGGTTTCGTTTTTTTTTCTTTTTTTTTTTTTTTTTTTTTTTTTTTTCGCGAGGGGAAAAAGCGAAGAAGAAGAAAAAGAAGAAGGGAAAGGAGAGAAAGGCG